>JBBBDQ010000922.1:1177500-1402500 GCA_037127315.1 Ascarosepion bandense | reverse complement strand
GATGTGCGTTGTGGTATAGTGGATATCGGCAAGAACGAGAAAGCAGGTAGCCGAGTTCGAATTCCAGTTGAATCCATTGTATTCACTTACGCGCAAATACCCTTGGGAAAGGTATTAATCCGTCTCTTCCTTCCAGTTATGGGTTAAATAGCAGGACAGATTGGATTCTATAGATTTGGTCGGCAACCAGTCTACTGCAAAAAGCAAAAAGCAATGGCAACCTACTGCGGGATAATCTTCTGCCCAGTCAGTCATGTCTCTTTCGAGACATGATCGCCCAAGCGTGTATCACGTATGGCACTTCAACTGACTGAGCCCCATAGAAAATATTGAAATGTTGACGAAATGCACGACGAAATGGGGACGATTTAGTCACCGCTTGAAAAATGTGCCTCAACGGCAAAACGCGTTCCAACTTCGTCCCCTCCATGATGCGCGCTGAACTTCCTGACAAATTAAACAGAAACAAACTCTCCCGCATTCTCGAGTAAGCACCTCCCCAATATCCTTGGACCAACCTTCGCTTCAGGGCGCCAAATTCAAATGAGCAAGTTGCTCTCCCTCACCCTGTACTTCAACTATATGATATTAACAGTTTTCATTTCTTCCGCTATAAATCCACCCAGTAACCGTTTATCTTGAATGGCTTCTGGGCCTTATATTGTGTGAACATTACTAAAAACCCTGTACTAGAACATGTTCCGAAGTGTTACAAAGACATTCATTTTACGCAATTATCAAGTTCTTAAAAAAGATTCTGCAAAACAAAACAATCTTTGAAATAGAAATAATATTATTTTCGACAGAACATCACTATTGTTAGTAATAATAATATTACTAATAATCAGTCAGTTAAGTGCCATACGTGATACACGCTTTGGGTGATCATGTCTCGAAAAAACATGACTGACTGGGCGAAAGATTAGACCGTAGTAGGTTGCAATTGGTTTCTGCGGTAGGTTGGTTGCCAGCCAAGAATATAGAAGCCAATTTGTCCTATTATTTAACCCATAACTGGAGGGAATGGACGGATTAATAACTTTTCTCAATGGTATTTGTGCGTAAGTGAATGCAAGGAACTCAACTGGAATTCGAACTTGGTTCCCCATTTGTCGTTCCAATTCGATATCCACTGCACCACAACACACATTCTACATTATTAATAATAATGAGTAGATAAATATAAAAATAAATTTAATGAACAAAAATTAAGAATAAAAGACAAAAAAGGAAAATGAAATGGAAAGAAAAGGGAAATCAAGAATAAATGAAGCTGAAAGGAAATATTAATAAAAAGGGGGGGAGAGGGGAGGAAACTAAGGGGATGTGAATAATGAGGGGAAGGATGAAGAAAGAATAGTGATAGAAAGAAGGGGAGATAAATGTAATAAAAGAAAAGGAACAACAAGAAGTAGAAGGTGAAGGAGGAGGAGAAGAAGAAGATGAAAAGGAAGAAGACAAAAGAAGGTGAACAAAAAGACGAAAAGAAGAAAAAGGATTAAAAGAATGAGAAGAAAAAGAAGGAAAGTAGATGAAAAGGAGATGAGGAAAAAGAAGAAGCAGAAAAAATAAAAAATAAATGAAAAGAAGAAGAAAAAGACAAAGAAAAAGAAAATGATGAAAAGAAGATGAAAAGATGAAGAAAAGATGAAAGGAAAAATATGATGAAGAAGAAAAAAGAAAAAGATGTTGATGACGATGATGCATTTTAAAGGAAGAAAAAAGAAATAAAACGAATGATCAGATGAGTTAGATTTAAGAAAAGATGATTGAGTTGTGGAAGCTGGCGTAAAGAAAGGAAGAAAAGGCATGAACTCTCATAGAAAAGTAAATAAGCATGAAGACGATGTAAAGTCATAGGCTCTTTCCCTTTTTTATAAAGAAATATTTTCAAAGTAAGTAAAAAATAAAGATATTAAGAAAAAAGAAAAGGGTGCGAAATAGGCTCTTTTCTTATTGGTGATAAAAATATGTTCAAAGCAAGCAAAAAAAAAGAGAAAAAGATCGCGGAAGAAGAAAAGGGAGGCAAAATAGGCTCTTTCTTCTTTTTATAAAGAAATATTTTCAAAGCATGTAAAGAAAAAGAGGAAAAGAACGAAGAAGAAGAAAAGTGTGTAAAAGAAGATCTTTTCCTTTTTTTTATAAAGAAATATTTTCAAAGCATGTAAAGAAAAAGAGGAAAAGAACGAAGAAGAAGAAAAGTGTGTAAAAGAAGATCTTTTCCTTTTTTTTATAAAGAAATATTTTCAAAGCATGTAAAGAAAAAGAGGAAAAGAACGAAGAAGAAGAAAAGTGTGTAAAAGAAGATCTTTTCCTTTTTTTTATAAAGAAATATTTTCAAAGCATGTAAAGACAAAGAGAAAAAACAGCAAAAAGAAAAGGGCGCAAAATAGGATCTTTCCCTTTTTATAAAGATATATATTCAAAGCAAGTAAAGAAAAAGGAAAAAAGAACGAGGAATAAGAAAAGGGGTGAAAAATAAGCTTTTTCCCTTTTTTATAAAAAATATTTTCAAAGCAAGTAAAGAAAAACAGAAAAAGAACGAGGAATAAAAAAGGGGTGTAAAATAAGCTTTTTCCCTTTTTTATAAAGAAATATTTTCAAAGCAAGTAAAGAAAAAGAGAAAAAGAACGAGGAAGAATAAAAGAGAGTAAAACAGGCTCTTTCCCTTTTTTATAAAGAAATATTTTCAAAGCATGTAAAGAAAAATATAAAAAGAACGAGGAAGAAAGAAAGGGTGTAAAATAAGAATTTTTCCTGTTTTTTTTTTATTATTATAAAGAAATATTTTTAAAGCATGTAAAGAAAGAGATAAAAAGAGGAAAAAGAAAAGAGTGCAAAATAATCTCATTCCCTTTTTTTATAAAGAAATATTTTCAAAGCAATAAAGAAAAAGAGAAAAAGAACGAGAAGGAAGAAAAGTGCAAAATCAAAAAATAAAAAATAGACATTGAGGATGACGAGAAATACGCAGTGATTTGGAAATGATAAAAACTAAAATTAAAATTAAGGAATGGTGGCAATTTATTAACGTAGGATTAAACCGAGTGATTGGTTGTCGGGCGAAGCGAGTGGGATGAATCGTGATGGAATATAAACAAGAAACAGACAGACAAGAAAATTAGAGAAAGAGGGAGTAAAATGCCATGGAAAAAAAAAAGGTTTCTCTGGATTTAACGTAGAAAAGATAAAACAAAACTTTGTAACTGGCATGACATAATTGAGCAACAAGTCAACGTGAAATAAAATGTTGTGCGTATGAAGATAAAAAAAAATGTTAAAAGAATTAAAAAGAAAAAAAAAGAAAATGAAAAAATAAGAAAAGGACTTTAAAGGAAGGTAGCGACCCCATCTGTTGAAAAAGAGTCAGTTTGCCCCGTGTGCAAAGCCAATTACGTCACATAATGGTCCTTGAAAGATGATAGATCTTCGCTGGCGACAAAACAACTGATATTGCAGAAACAGAAGAGAAATTATTATATGGAGAAAGCAAAAGAGGCTTTCAGATTTTCGTCGGGACACACACACACACACACACACACACACACACACACACACACACACACACACACACACACATATATATATATATATATATATATATATATAATAATATTTATTAATAAATTAAATAACATTGATATGTTATAATATCACTACAAAAGTTGCTATTTTGTTTCGACACTTTTTGTGTCTTATCAAGCGATGTGGTTATTTCAAAATGAATGGCTTTAAAAGGTTAAGAACAAGCAAGACCTCTTTCATCAGGGAGGCATTATTGTATGTACAATGTGGACCAATCAGAGTAAAGCAACTTTTACTTTGGAGAATATGTGGGAAGACTTAAAATTAATCTTGGTGGGCATTGGTATTAAAAATTTTATAAAATTAAGATCAGCATTATTAATTAACTATTATATCTACTAAATTTTTGTTGCTTATATATATATATATATCAGGACTTCATCGGACTAAATTTGTTAAGTTGATATAACTATCTGCACTCAACGGAGAGGTGCTGGGAATTGTAGAAATGTTTTGTTTTTATCTAACCAAATTCAATTAGAATATTTTTATTTTTATTTTCAACAATTTTTTTTAGAAGGTATGTTACATTGCGATATTGAAAGATCTGCATTTTCGTCGAAGGAGATTTATTTTTCCTTTTTCAGAGTAGCATTTTTATGTTAATATTGTGGCCAGTCTCGTTACGGTGGAAAACTAACGCATTTGACGTATTTTTCTGTAAATTGACACCTTTGTGTTCATCTAATATTTCATTTAGATCCCTTGAGGTTTCCCAGGTGTATTTTCCTTAAACTCCTTCAGATTTCAGCTTATTGTTAAGTTCCATACTGACTAAATATTTTATTGTTTGGGATGTAGTAACAACGATGTTTATGTTGTGTTTAGATTATTTTCGATTGTCGATGTGATAGAGCTAGTAGGCAGGATAATATATATATATATATATATATATATATATATATATATATATATATATATATTAAAAACATAAATGGTAGTTGTTCCGACGAGAGAAATTGGTATAGAAGAAAAAGTGCGAGAAGCCGTGAACATTTTGTGTAGATGTATAGATTTATTGTTGCTATTATTATTTATAGTACTTTCTTTTAGCATGATATATTAATATCTATAATGGTATTTTTGACACTACACATGTTTCGAGTCTAAAGTTGACTCTCTTCAGGCGAATGAATTTGTGACTTTACATATCGAGATCCGTTTTTTTTTCTGATGACCAAGGTATCGTGTATAAATAGATAAATCAAGTAGTGGGCAGGTCACAGATTTCATATGCATGCGTGCGTGTTGGATTTTTAACACTTACACGTTAAGTTTCTCTTGTCACCTTCGTTAACTCTAAAAAGTTTTTTCAGTGAATTGTGAAATTTGACTTCGTTTTTTTTTACTTGAAAATTATTTTCAGCGATTTTGATTCAGTTCTACTCAACGGGTCATCTAGTTCATTTTATTGTTTTTGGGATACTATTTGGATTTAGTGTTTTTTTTTTTGTTTTGTTTTTTTCGTTTGGATTTCGTGTGTCTCTGTGTGTGTCAGGTTTTTCGTGTTGTTTTGTTGAGGGAAGGCTTTGTTGAGGGAAGGTTAATTTAAAAATTACAAAACCCATTATTATTAATCTTTCCTCATAAGCTTTAAAAGAAGAGGAATTAAACATTCTAAAATTAGGTCTAAAATTATGTCCTACACTAAAAATAACATTACAGACCTAAAAAAAAGACCTGTGGTCATTGTGTTTTAATCTGTTGTAAATGCGGTGTAACATTATATCTAGTAAGTTTAATGAATTGTGTTCTTTCATTCTGAATCAGAATTCAACTGTGAGTTTGATTTTGTTTAGTTGATCTACTAGGTCAGGTAAATCAGTATCACGAGAATATATATATATATATATATATAATAGAGCATCCACAATATAACGAAAAAATGTTGTTTGAGTACAATATTTTTGAAAAAGAACGGACTGAAGAAATTCTAATAAGATACATGACATCACTCAACTAAGAAGGGTAGCATTGATAATGCTTTATCCATAATATTGAGCATTTTATCCCATAAATTTTGCATAACTTAAATTATATATATATATATATATATATATATATATATATATATATATATATAATAACAATAGTAATAGTAACAAAAATAATAATGCTAATACTAGTAATTGTTATACTATATTTTAGTTCGTCTCGCAAAACCCACCGAGAAAAACCTCGGAGGGGAAAGAAGGGGAAGTAAAAAAAGAAACAAACGAAGTACATGAGAATACGTCAAATACTCGTAGGAAAGAAAAAAAAACCCAAGACGAAACCCTAACACTAAAGCGCTCAATACGAAAGTAGAACAACAAAGACAGAATAAATCTAAGTAAGGGCCAACAAACCTACCTAGGTTTTACCGTACGGCTCGTCAGGGTAAGAGCCATCATATATGATAAAAATTAATATAAGTTATAGCGAAGAGAATATTGTTTAGTACATTGACACTACATGGTACTTGAAATTGACTGAGATTAGTGAAATTACTTCAACAAAACCAACAGAACAGGTGGTTTATCCACAATTTTGATTGTATTACAGATCGTATCTTTCAAAAATTTCGAAAATACAATAAAAAAATTAAACAGACATATAATGTCACTTGTACACCTTGATAAACTTTAAGAGAAATACTTAATTTCGAAATATACGTTATACATACATAATTGCTGGCTATTCATATTCGAGGATACCCGTCTACTGGAGTGGCTAGCTAATCTCTATTGTAGACACCTGCTCAGGCACACTTGTGTTTGTTATACACCCGCTGAGCCCACCCGTGGCTTATTCTGCAACTATGCTGAGCGGACCTTATTTACAGTTTCTGGAAGAGAGCACGTTATCTAGCGTGAATAGCGGTCATCAAAACGTCAGGAGGCTCAATCCCTCGGTCACGATGACTTGTAACTTCGAGCTAGGCCAACCATAGACGGCTCATCAAAGAGAGTTGACTACACAGTTTAACTCACAAATTTGGGTCAACCGATGATATGATTTGCAGGCACTTTCCAAGTGCCTGGTAAACCATCGTCTCCTCCTGAAGAATATCAAGAAGTTACCTTCCTGACAAAATCGACCATGGTGATATTTGAACCCAGGATTCTGGTCAGAAAGCGAACGTTCTAACCACTCAGCCATTCAGCCACGCTGTAGTTGAATTTCACTGAGTCTTTGTTGAATATCCTGTGAAGAATGCTCAACGGGGGAAAGTGTTTGTGAATGAATCTGCAACATGCATGCATACATATATACATGTCTTTCCTATGAATACATGTTTCATGCTTAACCGTGAGTTCATGTACGTTTTGTTGGACTATATATATCTGCTTGTCAACTTATATGTAGGTGTATTGTATTGTTCAGACAGTTATTTAGATGGGTGGTAATAGTTGTATTTCGAATTATTCTAGAAGGTTTTGGATAGGAATGATTATGGATCCGGATTCAGTTTTGTATCTACAATTTTGAATGAGTTCTTATCGTTTATTTTTAATAGTTTGTCTGGGAAGGTAATTATAGCTATTTTGTCTACCTGACAAAATTTGGATTTATTGTTGTAGGTTAATGCCTTTCTTCCTTATTTTCGGTTATATTTTTCGTATGATTTGGTGTTTGCTTTTAATTTCCCACAAATGTTTATAAATTGTGTTGTTCGCATATTTCCTATTTGTAAAAGATATTTTGTGTGAATAGCTTCTTTGATTCCAGGGTTCTTCAGTGATCTCTATGTATATTCTTCCTTATTATCTGCTCATTTTTGAACGGCTGAGAATATTGTTCTGCAAGCAATTGCCGTTTAAGTAAGACCCGTTCCTTGCTCTGTAGTTACACGATTTGTGTGATTGTTTTTTTTATTTGTTTTTTTTTTTGTTTGCTTTTTTCATTATTTGTGCCATGATTTTGTTACAACTGTAGATGAATTTTTTGTCCTTGATGAATATTCTGTGGAGAGTGTTTGATAGGGTAAGTGTTTGTGAATTAATTTAATTCATATTTTTCTTATTTTGTTTTTATGTTTTTCTTGTACGGTTAGTTGAACCATATTATATTTCTTCCTGCTAAACTTTTTTCTGTGTGGTGTGTAAGTGATTATTGCCAAAAATCTAACTTTTCTAGGATTGTTTCGTAAACACTCTCAGCTTAGTTGAAGATGGTATCCCTGGAAGAATTGTCAGAAGATTGTGGAATCTGATTATTAATGGCAGGTAGTTATGATGTCTTTATATACTGTGGCTTGTCATTATGTCTGCTGCATGATTCATAACTAATTTTACTTAAGCTGAATGTGACATATATGAAAACTACTTTTTAGGTTAGGTTTTATGTCTATATCGAATCACATATTTTTTAAGTTTTTTATTAATATTTTTCTGATTTTCTATGTGCTTTGTTTGTTACAGATTGTTAGTATTATGAAAATTGTCTCTCTGTAGAGAGCGGTTTCATTTTTATCGATTATTTTACTTAGTTCGTGTAAGAAATGTAAACCTATCAGCTCACGGGACTCTGCACCATCAAAGTTTTTGTTATAAGTCACATACTAACCTCAACATGGACTTACCCACTGCTATATTAATAGGTGTGTGATAGCTGTAAGTGTGAGGAGTAAGCGTGAGAGAAGGTGATTAAATACCGTAGCACTGTGCGCATGACCGCAGACGACTACCAAAAGACTATACTGGATTCGTAAGCTCTGCTTATTTGTACCTTCTTCTTTGTAACCTTTTCTTTAACCTACACCTCGTGTTCCGTGTTATATTTCCGTGGACCCACTTTTGGCTCCACGTCAATTTTCCGTTATAATGCAAAATATTCACTACTTCTTTAAGCACGCGTCTTCGGTGTCAAATAATATTTATTTTCGAGATTAATAGTTTTTATTTCGTTTGTGTTTCATTTTATTTGTTCTTGAGATAAGGAAATATAGAAAATTATAGAAACGTAGAAATAATTTATATCTAGTTGTATAAATTAGCCATTATGTTTATATTTAGGTTATGAAGCATGTATAGGCTTACTTTTATTTTTCAATGGTTAGCTTCTAAATTCTTCCTTAGTTTTAAATTCATTATTTCTAGTATTCTTTTACTAATTTTACATAGTTCTTTGATTAGCTTTAAGAGTTTATTTTGAAATTTCATTTGTGGTCTTTTAGTAAAAATGTTTTTGATTTCGCGCGTTGTGGTTCGGATGTACGTTGTGGAGCAGTGGATATCGACTCGGAACAATAAATCGAGGTGCCGAGTTCGAATTCCAGTTGAATTCCTCGCATTCACTTACGCAGAAATATCCTTAAGTAAGGTATTAATCCGTCTGTTCCCTCCAGTTAAAGGTTAAATAACAGGACAGATTGAGTTCTATAGCCTTGGCTGGCAACCACTCTACCGCAGAAAGCAATGGCAACATACTGCGAGATAATCTTCTGTACTCAAGCGTGTATCACGTATGGTACTTAACTGAATTTATTCGATAGTCTAGGCGTAATATTTGGGCGATTATTTTAAATTCTATATAAATATCTTATTCTGTTGTTTCTAGTTTTTTTTTTTTGTATGATTTAGTGATGTTGTCCTTCAGCAAGTTGTTGTGTTTTGGATGCTTAGTTCGTATAAATATCTTCTTTTTGTTTTGTTTTGTTTTGTTTTTCGCTGCGATAAATATGTTAGGGGGATTGTTTATTTTCGTTATACCTCATTTCAATTTTTTTCTGTAAGGCATTTAATTGCTTAAGAAATTTTATGATTTTTACTAAGTTTGCAAAGTCTTTTTACGTACACGAACATTCCAAATAGTAAATACATGAAAAGCACAATACTTTCTAAACATATCTGGGAGATTAAAAAAAACAAATAAACAAAAAAAAAATCAAATCAGAAATATAGAAATTAAAGAAAGAAGCATCAGCATACAAGAATCAATCAAAAACCTGCAAACTCTGTCAAGGGAAGAAATAGCTATAATTCTCTTCCCAGAACAACAAAAATTACTCAATAAACGATCAGATTTCTTTATATGAGCTATAATAATCAGAAAATGGAGGACTGTTGCCACATTCAAAAGCGGAACTTGCGCTTCTTCGGTAGTAATTATTTTCCAATGTATAACTTATTTCGCACTAATGAAACGATAAAAGCCTCGAGCTATTCTATCGCAATTTCAAACGTCTTGACAAGCTATATTAATTAATTCCAACAGTTCAGAACTTCACGGCTAAGAACTGCCGTGCGTCGCACAGTTGAATGAATCATCTATACTACTCATATTTGTAAAAAAGAAGTGTCCTTTGGACAGCTTTTTCCAAGCTTCATTATTGTACCAACAGTTGTCTTTCCTACATATCCTCATAATTTTTACTTTTACCACTACTTAAGTTCATAAAATACCTTAATTCAGTAACCGCTTTACGTCTTGTACTGTGTAAAAAATCATTTTTTAAAAAATCAATTAAAAAAAGACAAGCATCTAATTGCTGGCAGTGATCTTCTAGTGGTTAGGACCCACGCTGTGGCCGTGGTAACCCAGGTTCGAATACTGGTTACGCAATTCAGTCAGTTAAGTGCCATACGTGATACACGCTTGGGCGATCATGTTTCGAAAGAGACATGACTGACTGGGTAGAAGATTATCCCGCAGTAGGTTGCCATTGCTTTCTGCGGTAGACTGGTTGCCGACCAAGACTATAGAACCCAATCTGTCCTGCTATTTAACCCATAACTGGAAGGAAGAGACGGATTAATACCTTTCCCAAGGGTATTTGCGCGTAAGTGAATGCAATGGATTCAATTGGAATTCGAACTCGGCTTCCCGGCTTCTCGTTCTGAGCCGATATCCACTGTTACGCGAGCTTTTTCTATGTGCGTTCTGGTGCAGTGGATAACGACTCAGAACGACAAAGCGGGGTGCAGAGTTCGAATTCCAGTTGAATTCCTTGCATTTACTTATGAACAAATACCCTTGGTAAAATATTAATCCGTCTCTTCCCTTCCAGTTATGGGTTAAATAATAGAACAACTTGGGTTCTATAACCTTGGCTGGCAAATATTCTATCGCAGAAACCAATGGCAACCTACTACAGGATAATCTTCTGCACAGTCAGTCATGTCTCTTTCGAGACATGATCGCCAAAAGCGTGTAGCAACCGTAGGCATTTAACTGACTGATTTATTTTTTACCCTGTTCTCTTGTCTGAAATAGTCTGCCTTCTGTTCGAGAATCCCAAATTAAGTAAATGACCTTGTATCGCATTTTTCATTGTGACGTGGTGAATAAATCTTGTCCCTAATCCAAAAAAGATTCCTGAAAACTGTTTAAATTTACATTTGTAGCACAATGCAAAATTAATTTAAACATTTATTTTGTCAAGAATTTAATCTTCATTCTCGGATTACTTTGTCGTAATAAAACAACGATAAAAAGTGTGTTGTTACTTAATACATAATTACACAAAAACACACACACACATACACACACACACGAACACACAAGTGTGTGTGTGTGTTTAAGTACATGAATTCAGCAATTTTTCGTTCGGGACACGAAACAAAAAAGTATTTGAAGCTGAAAAAGTCAACTTGATGTAAAGATAAACAAAGTTTACGACTAAGAATAACACCAAATATCTTAAAGTAACAAAGTAAAAGAATCATTTGATAATAAAAATATTGGATTGTCCGGAAAGTTCATGTCGATTTTTAGTCGTTTATATACCAACACGTTACAACAAGTAAAATTTATCGACATATATAACATGCTTATATTTCCTATCCGAGCCCACTTCAAACTATATTTTGAGAAAGAAATTTTAAAATTACTTAATCCGTGTCAATTTTTATTCCCATGAAAATGGAAGATTATAAAGAGCATTTTAGACATTTGATTTTTTTTTATTATCATAAACGTGTAGCAGATCAGAAATTAATTAGTCAACCTTCTTCTTCACTTTTGCAAAAATTAACAATGACGTGTAAAATCCTGGGTTTTCACCAATAAAAAAAAGGATTGTCCATGTGCTTAAAGAAAAAAGGCGAACCTAGATTTTGAAAGTAGGTGTTAAAATGATTTTTGACCAATGGGAGCGACTTGCAAGTTTTGGAAGGGCTTGGCAATCCAGTGTGAAATTCAAAAGGACTATAGAAATGACCTCGGCGTCAGCCAAGAGTCAGAGATGGGAGCAGCGAGAGACACCACTAAAATGTAACGAGAGAAGTTTCAGGTCAACACGGACATTGTCCTCTTTCTCTTTCTCCTGATCTATTTCAACAATTACTACTCGAACATTTTGTACGAACTCTACGGAAGGATAATTATAATTTCCTGGAAAAAATTTTACTTTGTCATACTACAAATGATAGTAACGTCTTCAAACATAAAGTTATTGGATAATAAAATAACGATAACACAGAGTGTCAATTTATCAAAATATCTATGAAATTAATGTCCATAGAAGCTACTTTAATGTAATCTTAAATTTACTAGCGGAACCCGTGGAATTTCCGCTGCAGGATAATTATGATTTCCTGGAAAAATTTTAATTTGTTATACTACAAATGTTAGTAATGTCTTCAAACTTAATGCCCACAGAAACTACTGTACTTATATTAATCTTATATAAAGCAGCGTATGCACAGACCATTATCAAAATACTGTACGGCGTACGCTATTTTTGAAAGATTTTGAAAGATAAAATATTTTTTATTATTACTGAAAAATCATGGCACCTGTGTCCATTGTAAGCAGAAATGACCAAATGAGTAATGGCCAAGGTTGTAGAGGCCAGAAATTTCGTTATTAGGTCGCAGGATACGACAACAAACCTACTTATTTTGACTATATTGTATAGTAAACTCTCATATACACACAAAATTACTGCTACAACCACCAGCTTAAGCTGCTACTAATACGGCAATGCTATACGCTCTCTCCTCCTACTTTCTTACTTTTTACTACCCTTCCGTTTGGCAAAGGTGAGAGAAAGGCTGAGGAGAGTAAAAAGATAGTGAGGAAAGAAAAGTTCGTGTAGTGAGTAAGTGTGTTATCTTTCTTCCATGGCGTACCAGACGGAGAACGTAGTAACAAACTAAGGAAGGAACAAGCAGAATTATTATATGATAATGATAATTTTAGCTGTTTCTTTAAAAAGAAACATTCTTTATTTATTGAGCAAACAACCAGTACTCGTCGTTTTGCGGCCATTGGCCGAGATAGAACTAACTACACCCCTCCAGTATTCCCTGTGCATTTGGAACCCTGGCGCAGTTTTGTAGCGAAATTCATAATCTTGTCCAATAGCTGAATACTTGATGCTTCGCCAGGGCTACCAAGGTTGTTTTTATTGTAACACCAACACTAGATGGGTTGCCTCCAGGCGCCATCCCGTTATTTAACTCATAACTTGAGGGAAGTGACGGATTAATACCTTTCCCAAGGGTACAAGTGCTTAAGTGCAGGGTACTCAACTGGAATTCGAACTCGGCTCACCGATTTCTCTTTACAAGCCAATATCCACTGCACTACAACGCACATCCGTCACTGAACACTTACAGCGATTGGTATTCCGAAGTTATCACCCATCTAAGTACTGACGAGGCTCACGTTTCTTAACTTTGGTGATCGAACCAGAACCGGGGTATTCAACGTGATATGCAGTCCTACTTTCTGCTGGAATTGATAAAAACATTTCTTTAGAAAAATAGTTTTCTCAAGTTTACTATAATGTGTTCCAGTAACATAGACCAATTTTAAATGTGAATTAAGTTTAAGCGTCTAATAATTATTTTTCAATTTCTTTCAGATTTAATAACTTCAGTTTTTGTCAATTTCAACTCCGGAAATTTTAACAATCGAACAACATCTTAAAGTTATCGAAGCATATTGCGAAAATAGACGCTCAAATAGAAATACATTTGGCTTTATTGTATGAGAAGTTCCCAGGTCGCATCGTCTCTCGAAACAATGATATCAATTGGCCAACACGATCGTGCGATATGACGCCTTTAGATTTCTTCCTTTGGGGTCATCTCAAGGGTAAGGGATATGCCATCAAGCTAGCAACAATTCAACAGCTGAAGGGTGAGATAAGTCATATTGGTGAAATCGAAATGTAGCGACGTCATCAAAAATTTTGATCATCGACTGAAACCTTGGCGGATATTTAGGCAGTATTATTTTTCACACATATTGACGTGACTCAAATAACACGATCTACAAATGAAATCAATAAAATTTCACTAATAACACTGTCTTATTTCATGTCAACTTTGATTTGTTTTAATAGAACACCCTATGGTATTGCCTGCCTTTTCCGGTAATGATGGGTGCTGCCTTCCTAATATTTTTCTTTCCAGTAGTGTGGTGAATCAACAATATGTCACTATCTTCTCGTCGAGTTATATGTAATAAGCACTTTAGTTTTTACTGATATTGAAAGAGCCCAAGTAATGTAATCTTTGTTATTTTATTTCTTTTTTCATTGTATTTCTGTAGCGACAATTTTAAAAGTTCCAGGAGACAGGCACCTTGATAAGACTTACAGTATTCATTTGCTCAGAGCTAATTTAGAAAACAACACATGTTTTTTGAAAAGTGAGTTTCCATAATTATTTTTTTTTAATTTGAGTCAAAATCTATTCGACAAACTCAATAGTTTAGAGAAAAAGACTTTCACCCTTTTTCCTCGTTCAATGTGCAAATGATTTTGAAAAGTGAGTTTCCATAATTAAGTTTTTAATTTGAGTCAAAATATATTCGACAAACTCAATAGTTTAGAAACAGAATCTTTCACCCATTTTCCTCGTTCAATGTGCAATTGATTTTTAAAAAGTGAGTTTCCATAATTAATTTTTTAGTTTGAGTCAAAATCTATTCGAAAAAATCAATAGTTTAGAGAAAGAAACTTTTACCCTTTCTCCTCGTTCAATGAGCAATACAGTTAAATAAATATTCACCAGACGTAATCTTACCTATGCGAACAATAAAATAGATACATATATAGAAGAATAATGTTTCTTAAAGTTATAGCCAAAGCATAGGTACGACTACAAATTAGAAAGAGACAGAGATGCCAGGTTAGGACCTATAACATTCAGTCAGTTAAGTGCCATACGTGATACGCTTTGGGCGATCATGTCTCGAAAGAGACATGACTACGTGGGCAAAAGATTATCACTCAGTAGGTTGCCATTGCTTTCTGCGTTAGGCTGGTTGCCAGCTTAGGCTATGGAACCCAATCTGTTCTATTATTTAACCCATAAATAGAGGGAATATACGGATTAATACCTTTTCCAAAGGTATTTGTGCGTAAGTGAATGCGAGGAATTCAACTGGAATCTTAAATATATATACTACTTTTACACATAAGAGCAAAGCATGTAATCTAGACATACTATTTAAAAATAAGTCAAGAGTAGATAATTTTGAACATGGAAATGATCAAAACCTGCTTTTATCACGAAACATTGAATATTGAATACTGCTGCCATATCTGGTCGGGTGTTCCTGCTATCCACCTAGGTGTCCTTAACAAAATCCAACAAAGAATCTAGAATGTGATCGATCTGGACATGGCAGCTCAGATACAGTCACTTTCTCACCGGCGCAATGTGGCTTCCCTGTGTCTCTTCTACAAATACTTTCAAGGCCTTTGATCCAATGAACTTAGCTCACTGGTGCCACCTACATGTAAATTTACTCAAGCCACAAGATTAGCAACTAGGTCCCACCCTTTTACTGTGAAACCAATAAATTGTAAACGCAAATTCTACTCCAACAGCTTCTTTTCTCGCACTTCCCGCCTGTGGAATTACCTTCCATTTACTTGCTTCACTGACAGCTACAATCTCCAAGAATTTAAATGTAAAGTCAATAGTCATCTCCTATCTCACTAACTCACTAACATGCATCCTCTCTCTCATCAGTATTCTCATCCTTCTCTTACCCACTTCCTGACACCCCCTGTAACCTGTCACATTTTCTCATAACTTTCTTTCTATGTAACCCCCTGCAAAAATTCGAACTCGGCACCTCAATTTGTCTTTCCGAGTCGATATCCACTGCACCACAACGCACATTCTATACCATCGCAAATCTTTATTTGAAAGATTTTGTATTAAACTATTCTGATAAACAGTAGAGAAAAACACAGCTAGAATATGAATAAATGAATCTAGTAATTGTAGTAAAATTAATAGAAGCAGACAAATAATATTTTTAACCGTCTATCTAGTAAGACTGAAATTGGTTAACACTTTTAAATGATATACTATATAACACTGTGTAAAGGAATCATGCCTAACGAGATCAAAGGTTAATCGCATAGTCGATATTACACGACGAAATATTTAGTTTTTTGTCTAATGGATTTACTCTTCAACGCTTCTTGTAATCTTTGTTTTTCTTTTGTCTCTCTTTCTCAATTCTATTGCCAAATATTGAAAAGGTTGCTCTCAAACATAAAAAAAGTGTTATTGCATTTTTCAAATCTAACTTTATCTTACAAATATATATCTTTACTATTGACCTAGACACTGCAATAGTGAGTTTAATTATGATTTCCTTTTATACAGCAAGATTGATGAGCAAATATCAAGGTGTAAATCATATTTTGAAGGATTATTCAAATTATTATTCTTTGTATTGATTTCGATTTATACGTCTCGTTCTGTAAATTCTCTGAGTCACTTCAGGTGTGTATCGCATCCGATAATAATTTTTATTCATTGTTATTTTTCAACGTCCAAATTAAAAAATATTTGACATTGGAACTTGAAAAATAAATCAGACGATATTTTCTAAATTTTCATTTTTAAATATACTGATGCGTGAATTTTCGAATCCATTAAAATGAAGATGTTCATTTTTTTAAAATCATTTCACCCTAAGCAAGGCATTCCGCTGCCACTATTGCGCATGGGGCTACATAGGGGATGGTAAAGAGAAGGAGTGGTTAGACATAGGAAATGTCAGGAGGAAAGTGATAGATGGGTAAAGATACTGAGGCTGAGGGTTGGGCAGATGGGAAGAGAGTTTGAAAGAATGGGAGCAAGTAAGTGTGTTAGGAGGTGTCTATTGACCTTACATTTAAACTCCTGGAGATTGTAGCCGTCGGGGAAGCAATTTTGTGGAAGGGAATTCCACAGTCGGGAAGTGTGAGAAAAAAGCAGTTGCGGTTGCATTTTATCGGTTTCACTGTAAAAGAGTGGGATCTAGTTGCTAATCTAGTTTCTCGTGCAAATTCGTATCTAGGGGGCAGCAATGATCTAAGTTCATTGGAGCAGAAGCCCTGAAAGTATTTATAGAAGAGAGACAGGGAAGTCACGTCGCACCGGTGAAAGAGAGACTGCGGCGGTCTGCCAAGTTGGTATCGATCACATTACAGACCCTCCGCTGTACCTTGTCGAGAAGCCCGAGGAGAATAGCAGGGGCACCCGACCAGATATGACAGCAGTATTCAATGCACGGGCGGATGGTAGATTTATATATGTGCAAGATAGAGTCAGACGGAAAAAACTTCCGGGCCCTGCACAGAGAACCAACTTTCATAGCAGCGGATTTAGCAATGGATTCGATATAGTCATTCCATTTGAGGTCCGCTGTAAGTGTGAGACCAAGGAGGCGTAGTGTTTTACTCTCTAGGAGGCAAGCCTGGTCCATGCTAATAGGAGATAGGTGCGATTGTCTATGATGGTTAATTGATAGTAGCTTCGTTTTAGAAGCATTAAAATTTACGAGCCATTACGGATTGGAGGTCCTTTTCAAGTTCGGCTGCAAGGTTAGCTTTGTCAACTACACCAGATTTTTGGTCGAGGCGAGAGTAAACTGGTGTCATCAGCGTACATACCTTCTTGGGATCTTATGGAATCAGGGAGATCATTAATGTATATCTGAAAGAGCGTAGGACCTAGGATAGAGACTTGAGGGACAGCTGCGTTCGTATGGTAGTTCTGGAAGGCATGTCCGTTTAATACCACCTTCAATGTGCGGTTAGAGAGGAATGACTGGATTAGTTCAAACAAATGTCCAGTTATACCATAGCTCCGCAGTTTGCATAGAAGGCCAGCATGCCAAACTCTGACGAACGCTTTAAAGATATCCAAGGCAACGGTTCGGGCTTCGCCATTCTTGTCGAGAGCCTAGTATATATACTCGGTGATGGTCGTTAGCATATCAGCAGTAGATCTGGTGAAGTGGAAACCATACTGCTTGTCTGAGAGGAGCCTGTGGGCTGTGAGATGCTAGTTTCATTTTTAAATATACTGATGCGTGAGTTTTCGAATCCATTATAATCAAGATGTTCATTCAGATGACTAATGCAAAAAATGATAATACTTACAGCAGACTAAATGAAAACATATAATAGTGAAAAAATAAATAATTTCCGGTGGATGGAAACCTAACAATCAATGCGCTTTACAAACTTCCACTAATATTTACCAATGATTAGCAATTCTTACCGACACCCATCAACCATTATCAATAATTACCAATCTTTACTGACTCCCACTAACCTGTCCCACGATACACATTCACAAAAGTATATAGAGTAGCGGCCATAAAATAAGGAACGGAAACAGTAAAGACTTAAATATGTGTATTATTTAAAAAGTAATGCATGATTAGCAATGAATTTTTTCCGAATAAAGATTTTTTCAATTGGAGTAGATATACTAAACTATCGCCCGGTTCACACTCCACCCCCGTCTATTGAACGGGTGAAGAGGCTCATCTCTTGTTTCCTGTTTAGGATGTGGTTTCCGGCTTTCTTTTTTCCAATCTTTTCACTCTTACGTAGCCCCCTGTACATCAGTTGCGTTACCGCCTTGCTCGGGGTGATATGAATGAAAAAAAATATTAGTGTAATACATAAATATTATACAAAGTTACAAAAATTTACATAATAGTTTGTTTTTTTTAAATAAAGATTAAGTAGAACAAAAAAATAAGCTACTGGACAAAAGTTAAGGGAAGTTCTTGTTAATACTTGATTGTGAACAAAATATCTACAAAATTTAATATTTGGTAAACATCCCCTCATTTTCAATGACTTCTCTTCATCGTCGACCACATGATCTAACTAATTCCTTGCAAAAATCAGCAGTAATTCCCCACCATTCGTCTTTCAATAACTCCCGTAGGTGGTCCTAGTTTTTCGGGTTTGTTTTTTCTGAGCCCTTTCTTTAATTATCTTCCAAACATTTTCTATTGGATTCAGGTCGGGGCTCTGGGCTGGCCACTTCATTAGGGCAATTCCTTCTTCTTCAAATAAAACTATAACCTTGTGAGCCATGTGGCAAGGTGCATTGTCCTGCATAAATATAGGAGATTCATAAAGATTTTGGTGTAATCTTGGTCCCACATGCTGCTGAAGAAGCCTTTTGTAAATCTCAGCACTGATATTGCCATGTACGCGGATGATAGGGCCAACTCCTGCAGATGAAATCATTCCCCACACCATCACACTGCTGCCACCAAACTTACCGGTTTTCTTGACACATTGAGAAGACATTATTTCACCTGTTCTACGGTGTACGTGTTTTTCCCTCAAAACCAAATATAGTAAACTTTGATTCGTCACTGAAATGAACTGTATCCCATTGTGTGTCAGTCCAAACAACATCTTCTTTCGTATACTCCAGGCGTGCCCTTTGGTTTCGCTTTGAAATGAGAGGCTTTGAAGATGTACTATGGGCATGCAATCCTTCATTTTTTAACCAGCGAGCAACCGTTTTATGTGTCTTCATTAAATATACGGGCAATTGATGTAGCAGTTTCAAAACGGTTTCTTGTAGATATTATTACAATTATTCGATCTTCACTTTGCGATGTTTTTGGAGGTCTGCCTGTTTTTGGCTCTGCATCTAACATTTGTATCTAACAATTTATCGGTTTTATACCTGCTAATTACACGATGAACGACACTTTTAGACTTATGAACAATATCAGAAATGTCTGAAATTGACTTTTTTCTTTATAGCGATAATGAGTTTTTTCTTCAAAAGAGAGTGTTTTTTCGTGTAGAATTTGCCATATTGCTTAAAAATAAAGTTCTAATGATAAATGAACTTTTCCTTATTGTTGAAAAGCTCCATCGAATTTTTTAACAATGTAAATTAGAAGTTTATGCAAATTATTAACATCGTTCCTTAACTTTTGTTCAGTAGCTTATTTCCTTTGTTCCATTTAATTTTTATTTAAAAAAAAACTATTATGTAAATTTTTGGAACTTTGTATAATATTTATGCATTACACCCAAATATTTATTCAGTAAAAATTTCATTGCTAATCATGCATTACTTTTTAAGTAATACACATATTTATGTCTTTGTTGTTTCCGTTCCTTATATTATGGCCGCTGCTGTAAAAAGTTCGATAGAAATTTGTGTAGATTTACTTTACAAGTCAGAAAGGTGAATTTTTCTTTCAGCCAATGATAAAGCGTAATATTTGGGAACATGGGAGAGTTTTTATTTTTAATGTTCTTTTAAATCAGGAAAACGCTTTGAATACTGAGGCAACATAAACTTACTTCCATGTTTTCATTTATGAAACCTTGTGAAGAACGAATCTGTGTTAGACAATTATATAGAAACGAAAAATTTGGAAACAATCTTCATCCCAAAAAAGATTTTCTATAACCAAAATGTCTTAATTCCACCATGAAGGGTATTTTCCCTACCCACTTACAAATTCTGGGTTTTGGTCATTTGGTCAGAATTAGAAAGTCGGTCGGACTGAAAAATATTCTCCCCCCCCGTATTTCAAGTAATGTTCTCGGCTAGAAGAAGCAAAAAAGAAAAAATCTTACATAATTAATTTGATGCTCATATCACAAAACTCAACACTACAGTTCATTTGTAATAAAAACATTTGATGAAGAAAAAATCCTGTTCGTTTGTAATGAGAGACTGTCTAATAAAAGAACTTAAATAATCATAATATTTTATTATCGCAATAAACCCGTATGTTTTATCCATGTTTAATCTACCGATAAGTATTTTTAAAACAATTTATTCCATATGTACGCTTATATCTATCTATCTATCTATATATATATATATATATATATATATATATATATATATATATATATAATTCACATAAATAAATACAACACTACCAACTGTTTAAAAACATTAACTTGCTTCTAAAAACAGCAGGTTTGTGTTATTCCTAGTGGAATATTATACAGCCTAAACGGATATTATTAGGCATTCATTATTAGCGAACTGTACAAAATGAAAACCGCATTAAGAAAAAATGAATTTTAGAAGCTGGGTGATTAATTCCCTCATTTCAGCTTGTGTAATTAGAATGATTAATGATTGTGACATGAGATAATAGATAACTGCAATCATTAAAATTAATTAATATGAGAGGTGGGGATTGCTTTAAAATGATGACAGTTTGGGTTGACATTTACCCAGATTATAGATCATAGATTGGAGGATTCCAGTGATACATGATCGGGAAATTATAAAGCGAATGATTGCAAGGATTAGGGTGTGGCTGACTGGTTAGGCCTCAATAAATACGCCATGTTTAACTCTGTTTTATTATAATTAATGATTCCTTGATTACCCATGAAATATTAAAATAACTAAATGCAGGTGAATAGCAAAGCAGATGATTATAGATTATGTGTGATTTCTTGAAAATGATTAAAGAATTTGATGATAAGAATTTCGATGATTACAATGATTCTAATTTTGTTGATAAAAATTTAAATGTTTCAGTTAAACTGTTTATAGACTGGATAATAATTCATTTTTCGGTGATTTAAGTTTGGTTAATTACGTTACAATGATTAATGATTAAACGACTTCAGATTAAGTAAATACAATAATTAAAGTTTAGGTAATTACTGAACAGCGATTACTAATTGAGTGATTTAATTACAATGATTAAAGGTAGGCAATTAATGTTTGGGTGAATAAAGATTGGGTGATTAGGTTCCAACGATGAAAAATTGACTATGATACTGGGTAATTGCAATGATTAAAGACTGGGTGATTAATATTTAAAGCATTAAGTTTTGGGTAAAGAAATATTCAGTGATTTCATTAATACGTTTAATAACTAACCGAAATGAAACTGGGTGACTACACTGAGTAAACTTTGGGTAATTAAAGTTTGGGTAAATAAGGATTGTGAGATTATATTAGAACGATAAATAATTGAGCGATTTTAGATTAGTTGTTTACAATCATTTAGATTTCGGTGATTAAAATTTGGGTGAATAAAGATTGTGTGATCACGTTACAACGATTAGCAATTTAGTGATTTGAGATGAAATGATTACCATGATCAATGTTGGGAAATTAAAGTTTGGGTGATTAAAGTGCTGGGTAATTAAAGTGTTAGTGAAAAAAGATTATTTGATTAAGTTGCAACAATGAAAATTAAGTGATTTGAGATTAGGTGATGAAAATCATTAACGTTTGGGTGATTAAGGTTTGGGTGATTAAAGTTTGGGAGATTAAAGTTTGCGTATTAATATTTGGGTGAAAAAATGTAGTGTAGTTTCGTTACAATATCTAATGATTGAATGATAGGAAACTGGGTGGTTACAATGATTAAAGTATCGGTAGTTAAGTTTGGGTGAATAAAGATTGGGTAAAGACGATAAAACAATAATAGAAATATTTGAGATTGTTTGCTTGCGATGATTAAAGTTTAAATGATTGAAGTTTGGGTGAATAATGATTGGGTGAAGACGTTAAAACAATCATAGAAATATTTGAGATTGTTTACTTGCGATGATTAAAGTTTAAATGATTGAAGTTTGGGTGAATAATGATTGGGTGAAGACGTTAAAACAATCATAGAAATATTTGAGATTGTTTGCTTGCGATAATTAAAGTTTAAATGATTGAAGTTTGGGTGAATAATGATTGGGTGAAGACGTTAAAACAATCATAGAAATATTTGAGATTGTTTACTTGCGATGATTAAAGTTTAAATGATTGAAGTTTGGGTGAATAATGATTGGGTGAAGACGTTAAAACAATCATAGAAATATTTGAGATTGTTTACTTGCGATGACTAAAGTTTAAATGATTAAATTTTGGGTGAATAAAGATTGGGTAAACACGTTAAAACAATAATATAAATATTTGAGATTGTTTGCTTGCGATGATTGAAGTTTAAATGATTGAAGTTTGGGTGAATAAAGATTGGGTAAAGACGTTAAAACAATCATAGAAATATTTGAGATTGATTGCTTGCGATGATTAAAGTTTAAATGATTGAAGTTTGGGTGAATAAAGATTGGCTCATTAAAATTTGGGATGCATATTAAGTGATTAAGTTACAACGATTAATATTTGAATTCTCTAGAAATTGTGTTATTACAGTGATTAAAGTTTGGGTCATTAAAGTTTGGGTTATTAAAGATTGGACGATTACGTTACAAGTATGACTGATTGAAATATTTATTGATTGTAATGTCTAATATTTTGGTGAATTAAATTTGATGATTACGTTACAAAGATGAATAACTGAGTTATTTTATATTGGGTAGTAAACGGATTAAAATTTGGGTGATTAATGTTTGGGTGAATAAAGATTGGGTGATTACGTTACAAGAGTTAATAATAGAGCAATTTGAGATTGTTTGATCACAATGATTAAGAAAATTAGTTGATTAGATATTGGGTATTAATTTTAAATTGGTTAAATATTGCGTTAATATAGATTAGGTGATTTCAATAACTGAAATTGCATGTTTAGAGATTGCATGATATCACATATTCGATATTGTGTGATTGATTTGTGTCTGGTTGTTTCTTCACAATAATCGTTCATGTATGGAATTGGAAAAATGGAGAGTTTAGCCCAGAATTAGTAGTGATGTGGTGATTGCAATAATTAATGACTGAGCTAATATTTATTGAATTTTACTATAATTTGTTTATTTGAGACTTAGTGAATCTGTTACCAACATTTAAAATTGGCTGATTTTAGACTGGATGATCACTCTACGTTTATTAGATATTGACTTTCACGATTATTTCTACTTTTTACGACGTTTTGTTGCCCCTTTTCATTGATTATGTATATGGTCTTGACATTAAATAACAAAACTTGACTGTGAAAATATATCTTCGGCAGCCAAAGTTTATAAGCTTTCGTACACATTATAGCACGCTCTCTTAAGAACGTTCGAATTTCTCTTTATCTCACAATAAAAGTGAACGCCTAGAAATATCTAATTCAGTATTTTGATAATAATACTAATTATAATAATAATAAAACAACGGCAGAGATATAAAAAATCTTGTGATAAAATAACATTTGTGCAATAAAAATATTGCATTTCAAAATTTAACCCACGTCTACTGTTGCTACAACCACAATACGACAAAATTTACGACGTAAAGAAAGGAAGTTTAAGTTGATTATTTATGATATTATAATCATGACTACGTGTATAGTTTCAAAAGTTGTCTTGAATCCAAATACATTTAGTTTTACTTAAAGTCCGAAATAGGCCCTTTTTAATTTACTGGAACATATACAAGAAAATACAAATAAAGAATTTTTCAAATAACATTTTGAGGATTTGTAACGAAGCGGCACAAAAGGTTCTATTCTATTTTGTTGTCATGTTCTGTCATGCTGTATTGGCTATCCTAGTTTAATATGCAGTAAAACTGCTTACATCTCTACGGCTTCTATTCATACTGGCTTTATTTATAATTTATGGTCCATTTAATTAAATTATACTGCAGTAGAAATCTTTCCATACATTTCCTGTTTCTTTGTGACATGGACAATAATAGATCTTCACTTCCTATACCTTATATCTCTTACTAATATTAGGTTGTCCGGAAAGTTCGTAAACACTTGCAAAAAATTGAAAATTTACTCGCAAAAAACAACAAAAATTATTGCTCAAAATAAAGACCATCATATTCCAAGACTTTCTGTCATCGATCTGCTCAAAGTACCATTCAGGCGGCTTCGAATCAATGAATTATTGACACGCTTCCTCGACTTCATCAAACGAGTCGAATCGGCGGCCCTTCAGAAAGTGTTGCATTGAGCGGAAAAGGCCGTAATCTGATGGAGCACAGTCAGGATTGTAGGCTGGATGTTGCAGAACCTGAACGTCGTCCAGCTATTCAAACTTGTCTTTGGTTTTCCTGGCGGTGTGTGGCTTGGCATTGACCTGCTGCATCAAAGCGCGCTTTCGATTGATCAGATCCGGGTACTTTTGCTTCAACTTTTCGTAGACCCGCACAAGTTGCTGACCGTAAAGTTCGGCACTGATGGCACGATCATTCGGAATCAACTCAAAATGCACGATTCCTTCAAAGTTCCACCAAACGCACAACATCACTTTCTTGCCGAATCGATCTTGTTTTCGAACCGACGGTCTCTTGCCCTTTCTGAACCCATCGCTTGTCTCGATTGTGCTGGACCAGATAGACCCATTTCGCAAGTGTTTACGAACTTTTGGGACAACCTAATATTTGTCATTTTACAATAATTACTTAGTCTCGATTTCGCCATTAATTTACATTATCTCATCGGATAGATGATCCGACTGAGATAGTTTATGAGTTTATGCGAGTTTCAAATCTGTTCCAGATATTTCAGTCATCGTTTTCTGATTCGAAGTCTGTGTCCTTTTTGCTTCAAAGTTTCTTATCGCACAAGGAATAGTGAATTCTTTTTTTAAAATTAAATTTGAATGTCTGAAAATGGTAATGGTCTGATTAGCTGTTTCCTTATGAGGAAATATTCCACATTCATTGATCGAACCGCTATGTTTGCGGTCACTTAAAATATATACAAGCTTATTCTAAAGAGGAAAATATGTTTTCATATTCCACTAATTTTTATCGTTCTTTCCAGAATTTAGAGAGGTTTTCTTCCCACATTTTTGTTAACTGTGGTGTGAAAAGTCAACATCTTCGTTATGTAATTATTTACTCTTCCAGTTACATGAGCTACCCATTTTAGTTGATACAGCTGTTGAAAGTATTTAATAATGGTAGTTTCAATTATTTGGTAAAGTTATAGGAATTAAATAATATATATTCTTTCAACTAATAAAATTCATCAGATGGTTTTTTTTTATAAACAATCATTTCAAAGATAACTACTACGGAAATTCTGGCGGACATAGTTGTAACACTACCATGTGTTGTTTTTGGACTATTTAGAAAATAACAATAATAACTCCTTTCAAGAACTTCTGCAAATTTAAGAAAAATATTTTCGCGAGCCATAGTGAAATTATTTTCTAACCAATAAAAAGCTGGTATTCAAAAAATTCACACCTATTAGTGAAATTAAATTTTACATCCCGTGACGGATATGAAATAGAAGCATACTTCTTCTCGAGGCTCAAAACAATTTCGGATGCTAATGTGATGTACGTGGTTACGTGCGTATACATGTACATCCCTTACATACGCACACAGTGGAAGAGAGACCGTTAGCAGCCGCCGACTAAGGCATCTTCTACACACAAAATAGACGGGATTAACCAGCAACAGCGTACTAAGCTTTAGTCGACAAACTCATAAACAAATTCGGCTGATCGTCAGAAAGTAAGTCTGTTCACACATTTCACACAGCACTACGAACGATTGTGTTATAAAACAAACTTCACTTCAAGGATAACTGAACATTTTATTGATATTGTATATTTCGAAAGAGAATATATAGAGCACTAGCCCGGCGTTGCTCGGGTGTAATGAAAGCTTTAAAACTAATCCATGGTTCTGGAGCTCAGACTCTTTGGACGTTGGCACGAAAGACTAAAAAGCAATAATTGTTTCCAGTTAAAGTGAAACTGTAGACTGAAAGAAAAATGAATGGATGTAAGTCAAATTTAGATTTCCTGGTATCGATATCAAATAAATTTTTTCCGTCGTAATTTGAAATAAGTCCTCTGAGTAAATGGTATCATGACTGAGACTAAGAACTCCAATTATAACTACTTAGAGCAAAACCCGAAGCAGAAACTCAAATAAAAGTGCTGAAAAAAAAATACAGACATACAGGCAGATAAACTGACACACACAAACATCTTGCTTTTTATATATATATATATATATATATATATATATTATCGATTTTCTGCGCTATTTTAAGAATTGAAACCTTGAAACTTCTGAATATAGTTTCTTATGCCTTTGTCTATGAGTGTATCAAATTTGATTAAAATCGAACCAGTGCTTCTATAACCCTATTTTTTCGATTATCGATTTTCGATATTTATTTATATATTTATATTTATCGGGGGTCAGTCGGTTAAGTGCCATACGTGATACACGCTTGGGTGATCATGTCTCGAAAGAGACATGACTGACTGGGCAGAAGATTATCCCGCAGTAGGTTGCCATTGCTTTCTGCGGTAGACTGGTTGTCGACCAAGGCTATAGAACCCAATCTGTCCTGTTATTTAACCCATAACTGGAAGGAATAGACGGATTAATATCTTTCCCATAGGTATTTGCGCGTAAGTGAATACAATGGATTCAACTGGAATTCGAACTCGGCTCCTCAGCTTCTCGTTCCGAGTCGATATCCACTGTACCACAACGCACATCCTTATCGGAGGTACATCGACACAAAACCTAGCTAAGAACACTCGCAGACGCTTATAGTATAATTGTGTAAATTTTCAAGAAAATCGGTTCAGCCGTTTCAGAGATTATAGGTAACGGATACACACGCACACCCAGACATAGACACGCACACAGACAAAGTTTCATTTATAAATAAGTTTTGATATTCCCACTTCTGTTCTTATGATAACTTCAGTAGAAAGTAACGGAAATAGAACACAAAAACGCATCCCAAAGATATCAATCAACTTTCATCGGCAAAGTGCACATAGCTTCTAGAAGGAAAAGGAAAGAACAACGGACGATGAGAGATGGAATGAGAACTGAAATATGTCACAGGTTCTGACGGTTTTTTTCCCAAAAAGAGAAGAAGCCGGACAATTTCTATTGTTGTAAAGAAATGAATATTGTTTTCTTGGTGGAACTGACTACCCAATTGGAGGAAGCAGGATGGGAGACAATTTATTTAGTAGAAGTTGGCTGCAGAGGTTACATAGGACACAGCTGAAACACCAAGAAATGCTTCTCAATAGTGAGGCGGTGCTCAGAACATCATAAGTCGTCGAGGGGGCGTCACGGAAATGGGGCGCATTCCCTATTGATGACCTCAAGATCGTGTTGGAATCGTTTATGCAGATCAGTTCAATTTGTATTCTAATACCTTAATCTTTAAAAGAATATGTAAATGTTATTTCAACTGATGTTTTCCCTTAGAAACTTATCATTTTCATGTTTCATTTAAAAGATGTGTTATTGTTGTTAAATATTTAGAATCCCAACACCCAGATAGCAACAAACGTCTGAGTTGACGTATCCCTGCAAAGTTATTCTTGTAATTCTTTAGATCCGATGAAAGTCGTTCCTATCGAAAAAAAAAGAAGCTATAAATGGTAAATTACAGAAAATATTAGATATTGTGGATATTTCTAAATAACGGTAAAGAAATCCAAAGAAAGTTTGCTAAATCACACGGTTTTTATTTAGACATGATTCATCCAGAAGTCTAAAAAATGAAAATGACAAATAGTTGCGTTTAAATGCATATCTTTTAGGGAACGACACAGATGAAAAATAATGATTAAATTATTCTTCACTTGAAGAAATGTCTTTAGATAAAGTGAAACTGTTGTGAATTCTTGTTCAGAAACCACACAAAATAATAAATAACAAAAGCAGATATGGAGATAAAAATGTAAGTTATATTGAACAAAAATTTACAAACTGGAACACGGGTTAGTCAATTCAGGAATACTGTTAGTAGGAATCAATATATACAATCTTGTAGTGAAAAAGTATGTCCAGGTAATGAGTATATATTCTTACCGACCAACTAGCGGCGGTCCAATTACTTAACTCAACTCAACATCAACTCAAAAATTGCTGCTCTCTGTGTAGGCAGGATTATATGCACACATTAGATGACTCCATTCTTGTATCCAACAAGGACTGATCCGCAACATAAACAGTATTTAAAATCAGAAAATACTTTCATTAAATGTAAATAAAAAAGTAAATATTAGGGAAACGAATTAAATACTACACTTATGTTCTAAATATATGTTAGTGGAAAGAAGTTATATTCGTATACAGGATCCTGTACATCCAAACACCAGGAAGCTGTGGAGAGCTATTATGACGACATTATTTTATATCTCTCTAGTTTAATGTTCTTTTACATACAGACTATTGTGTTGAAAATTGTTGTTGTTACCACAACATTTCGACCGCTGTGACCTCCGGCTTTCATCATGTCGAGCTTGGTAACCATGGATATTTTCAAAGCGATATTTATTATTCAGTTAAGTGCCATATGTGATACACGTTTAGAAAACATGACTGACTGGGCAGAAGATTTTCCCGTAGTACGCTGCCATTATTTTCTGCGGTAGACTGGTTGCCAATCAAGGCTATAGAATCCAATCAGCTCTGCTGTTTCATATATAGCTGGGGGAGAGAAGAGACGGATTAATACCTTTCCCGAGGGTATTTGCGCGTAAGTGAATGCAAAGAATTCAACTTCAATTCGAACTCGGCTCTTTGATTTCTCGCTCGGTACCGATATCAACTGCACCATGACGCACATTAGTGTCTTATTTTTATTTTAATAGCTTCAAACCTTCTTTCCAACTTGATATTCTTAATATGTTAGCATCATCTGCAAGGAGCTTCTTATGGTAGCTTGCTTTATCTAAAATAGTTCCAATGGTTAGACAACTGATTAAAGTATTTTGTTGTGAGTTTTATATATTGCTTTTTTTATTCTCACGCACTGCTTTATTTATTTATTTATTTTTTATCGTATCACTCCGAGCAAGGCGGTAACGCCACTGATGTGCATGGGGGCTACATAAGAGTAAAAAGATTAATTGGGAGGGAGTGAAGAGGAAGACGAACCAGTTAGAAAGGAGCAAGAGAAGGATGGGAATACAGGTGTGATGACAGTTGCAAACGTGGGGAGAAAGGAAAGGATATACAGGGTGGTGAAGAAAGAACTAGAGTCAAGTGGTTAAGAGATGAGTATTGACATTGCATTTAAATTCCTGGGGGTTGTAGCCTTTCAGGAAAGCGAGAATATGGAAGCGAGTTCCGCAGGCGGGAAGTGCGAGAGAAGAAGCTACAGGAGTAGAATTGACGTCAACAATTGGTTAATCTAACTGTGAATGCGTGGGACCTAGTTGCCAATCCGGTTGCACGAGTAAACACCTGTTGCGGAGGCACTAGTGACTTAAGTTCGTTGGAATAGAAGCCATGAAAGTATTTATAGAAAAGACAAAGGGAGGCCACATCTCGTCGGTGGGGAAGTGGCTGTAGTCGAGCCGCCAAGTCGGTACCTATCACATTGCTGATTCTCCTTTGGAGCCTGTCGAGTACACTGAGATGAACAGCAGGGGCGCCTGACCATATATGACAGCAGTATTCCTTTACCCATTATCAAGTGGGGCTGTTGTTTTGATGTTTTTAGTTTCTTTTCATGCTTTGACTGTGTGAGATGTATTATTTGTGATTTCTATTCGGAGTTTTTATTCCGAGTCGTCGTGCGTTGGGCATGGCTGAAATTCGAGCGGGCGACTAAAAGAAATTAACAACTAAACAAGACCCCAGCACAAATGACCTCGAGTCAGGTTTAAATTTGCTCTATGTCTTAAGCCTTGTCTTGTCGAGTAATAATTAATGATCGACTCTGATTAGCGAACTCTTTTGGGTAATGAGATCAAAACTCACTTCATCGTTTATAGTTGTAGATTTGTACCAAACTTACAATTAAACATAATAATCCTTAAACAGGCAATCATTTTTACATTAGCCATTTTGTGTGGAAGGGACGTAGTTTTGTTAGTTGGTTGTTTTCACAGACAATTTGAACCTGGACTGCTTTGTAAAATATAAAAAACAATAAAATCATTGCCAATAACACTTAAAACATAAGTAATTTTCACGGCGAAAAAACATTGCAAATAGTTCGTTCTAAAGAGACCTATAAAAGGTTGTACATTTGGTTTAATGTGATAAGAGATGTCCCCCACCAGAAAAAAATGATAAACAATTTTTATTTATGTTTTTTTTGTTTTCTTCTCACACATTTTCTTCATATTTACAAAGCTTAGTATCTAAACTTATTTATAAATGTAACTGTGTGTGTGTGTGTGTGTGTGTGTGTGTGTGTGTGTGTGTGTGTGTGTCTGTGTGTATCCGTTACCTATCGACTCCGAAACGGCTGAACCAATTTTCTTGAAAATTTACACAGTTGTACTATAAGCGTCTGCGAGTGTTCGTAGCTAGGTTTTGTGTCGAGGTACCCCCGATAAATAACGAAAATCGATAATCCAAGAAATCGGGTTATAGAAGGAGTGGTCCGATTTAAAATCAAATTTGATACACTCATAGTCAAAGACATAAGAAACGATATTCAGAAGTTTCAAGATTGCAGTTCTTACAATAGTGCAGAAAATCCGTTATATATATATAAGACAAGATGTTTGTGTGTGTCTGTTTATCTGTCTGTATGTCCTTTATACAAATCCACAATTTTTATCCGATTCTCACCAAACTTCACAAATATTATTTAGGCTGAGTCTGAGCTCCAATACCATGGATTAGTTTTCAAGCTTTCATTACACCCGAGCAACGCCGGACTGTTCTGCTAGTTTGTCTATATTTCGAAAATGAGGTAGTATTTACATTATTCAGAATATTGTGTCCATCGTTGCCATTTGTACGACGTTTAGGCCGTTGTACGATTGGCCTTCTTCAGGTGCTAGGGAATCAAAATGAATGACGTTAATCTCCTAGAGAGCAACACACTTCGACTCCTTGGCCTTACTCTCTCAAATGATCTCAAATAGAATGACTACATGGAGTTCGTAGCTGCATCTAATGCTAGGAAGTTTTGCATAATGTGTCGAACCAGGATGTTTTTCTATCATGCTTTCGTACATTGAATAATGTTGACATATCTGGTCAGATGCTCCAAAGGAGCATCTACAATATTATCAGTCCTGATTTACAGCTCGCCTTCAATCAATTTTTCAGCGATACGATGTGGTTTCCCTCTGTCTTTTCTACAAGTATTTTCATGACAACTACTCTGATGAGTTTTTCTATCTCGTGCCCCGACTAAATGTATTTACTCGTGCTAAGAGATAGAAGTCTACTCCCAACCCTTTTTTACAGTCAAAATAGTTCGTTTCTATTTCATTTCCATTTTCCTAAAATTTCCCTATCTCACATGCTCTGTCCATGGTATTCTCAACCTTTTATTTTCTGCAGAAGCACATCTATGCTGTCTCTAGTCTTTCTTTTATCTGTGAGGAAACTGGCAAGACTTCACTGTCATTTACGAGGATTGATACAATCAATCGATATAGTGGTTCAGCACTCTGCTTCCAACGAATTTCTTTGTTTCTGAAAACTACGTTTAGTTTTGAAAGTAAGCTTTCACTGAATATTGTTTTTTCTACAAGTATTTTCATGGTAAAAGAGAGTGATAATAAAGGACTACAAATAAAATACAAGAAAACCGAATGCATGGTCATATGCCAATATACCAAATACAGGTCGGGGATACTAGATACTATACAAAACTTTAGATACCTGGGAAGTGTTCTAACAGAAGACGGAAAGTGCGACACAGAGATCCGAAGGCGAATTTGCATGGCGAACGAAGCATTCCAGAAGGTTAGTTAGGTATTAAGAAACAGGACAATTTCGCTAGAAACAAGGAAGAGAGTACTGGATTGCTATGTGATGTCCGTTCTTCAATATGGCAGTGAATGCTGGACAATATCAGGAAAGATGAAGGAAAAACTTGAAGCAACTGAAATGTGGTTCTACAGAAGGATGCTGCGAATATCATGAATCGAGTATGCGAGCAATGATGAGGTCCTAGAAATGATGGAAACAAAAAGGAAATTAATACTGAGCATCAGGAAGAGACAGCTAAAGTTCCTGGGACATGCAATGAGGAAGGAAGGCTTGGAGAATCTGATACTAACAGGCCAGATACAGGAAAAAACAGACAGGGGAAAGCAACGGATAACATATTTGAAGGACCTTATCAGGTGGATGACGGAACGAGGGTTGCATGGTGTAAGAGAAGGCGTGCTCAGAGCCACCAGGGATAGGGAAACGTGGAAAGCCTCGATCGCCTACGTCCGGAAGGGACTTGGTACAAAAAGATGAAGAATTGCTCTGACGAGCTTTTCCCCACTTCTACTCAGACTATATGTACTTACTCGTTCTAGTAGATTAGTATCAAGGCTCTACCCTTTTACCGTCATCAATATATGTGTATATGTTTGCTTGTTAAAAAAAGCTAACCATTATCAAAGACATTTTTAATTTTTAACTGTAAGTGTAAACTTTTATAATATAATCTTTCGCATTTTTAAAAGGGATATTTTGACTGGAATTTTTTCTTAGCTTTTTGAATTGCAAAAAGATATCTCAAAACGAAAAAAAATTATTAAATTCTCGCTTGCTACAATACCAAATGTGCATTGTGGTGCAGTGGATATCGGCGCTGAACGAGAAATCGGTGAGCCGAGTTCAAATTCCAGTTGAATTCATTGCATTCACTTACGCACAAATACCCTTGGGAAAGATATTACTCCGCCTCTTCCCTCCAGTTATGTGTTAAATAACAGGACAGATTGGGTTCTATAGCCTTGGTAGGCAACCAGTCTACCGCAGAAAGCAATGGCAACCTACTGTGCGATAATCTTCTGCCTAGTCAGTCATGTCTCTTTAGAGACATGATCGCCCAAGCGTGTATCACGTATGGCACTTAACTGACTGACTGAATATAATAACTGAAAACATGATTAAGGCATTTTGGTCATAAAGTGGGGGATCAGTTTTATATTGTTATGAAGTAATAAACTGATCCCCCACTATTTAATAATATAATCCATATCTTCCGCATCTAGCAATGAGTCAAATAATAGAACAGATTGGGTTCTGTAGCCTTGGCAGGCAACCAGTCTACCGCAGAAAGCAATGGCAACCTACTGTGGGATAATCTTCTGCCCAGTCAGTCATGTCTCTTTCAAGACATGATCACCCAATTGTGTTTCACGTATGGCACTTAATTGACTGACTGACAATACCAGAAGTAACTGCAGATTTCGAAAGACCCATTATTTGTCCCTATTTGCTCCAGAAAAATATTCCCCCAATAAAAGATTAAAATACAGAAACACACAAATCGTGAAAAAGTTGCGCTTTTTTTCAAATGTTGATAGTGATGATAGTTTGTTCAGTGACAACGTTTATTCCAGACAAACTTTCTTGCCCCTAAACGGCTTTTACACAGATCGAGTTGTTTATTCGGAATATCCCGCTGGGCTGGTATGTTATTTCGTACGAAACAATATTAAAGAATACAGGGAAACAGCAGGAATCTGTTGTAAACACGAAACACGAAATACGAAACACTGGTCTCTCGGAAAGGAGAAGACACATTCTCACCGGTGCTGATGGAGACATCACAATAATAGCTGACCAAGACAAACCTGGAAAAAATATTTTTCGGTTGAGAAACAAGAAACCATGCACGAACGCAAGTCGACAGTTTTTGCGGAAAATTTTTAAAACATTTGGATATTTGATTTTAGAAGGACATGTATTTAAATAACATTAAATATATGAAACGCAGAAAAGTTCTCGGTGTTCAGATCATATAACAGCACTTCAAAATTATGACTATCGAAAAAAAATCCCATTAATATGTTTTATGTTGGATTTCTCTTTAATTTGTTGCAGTAATTGAATCTTTATTGACACATGTGCAGTCGCAGAAAATTGTTCGGCATTATTCGCTTTTTGGTTATAAAAAATGTTGCATTAAATTAAAATTATGCATGAGCGGGTGTAGTAAAAAACAGTTTATGTATCATATGGCCAATCAAATCAATGTTTCTAAGTTCGTACAGAAGGTGTGTGCAGAACATTCTCTGCGATGACTTTGGAAAACTTTTAAAAAGTTAGAAAAAGAAAGCTGAAAAATAAAGATTGCTAAATAATGCCTAAAATAATAAATGGTAGCCTAACTAATAAAACGACAAATTTTAGGCAAAATTCGACCTCATCAAATTTATCAACATAGTCTCCTTCTTGTATGATACACTGATACCAAAGCTTCTCTGACAATTCTGTGGCTTTTTTGTACGACTTATCTTTAGTTGCAAAATACGCTCAGTCTCCAATATCACTTCTTCATTGGAGCCAAATATCTTTCCTTGGTTCATTCTTTTGAGGTCTGCAAACAGCCAGTAGTTTCTGCTGGCCGGATTTGGAGAACAGGGTGGATGCGGAATCAATTCGATGTGCAATTCATGTAGTTTTACCATCATTGCGATCGACTTGTGACACGATATGTTAACTTGGTGAAAGATAACTTTTTCTTCTAAATTTGTAGCTGTTTTTTTTTTTTGGCGATTTCTTCCTTCAAACACATCAATAATGCTATATAATATCCGTTATTGATGGTCCTTCTTTTCTCAAGGTAATCAATGAACAAAATACCTTGCGCATCCCAAAATACGGAGGCCAAAGCCTTGCTGGCTGATGTCTGCATCTTTGGTCGATTTTGACGGTTTTAACCTGCTGCTATCCACTCAACTGACGGCCAATTTGATTCCGAAGAGAGATGATGGATTTATGTAACATTCATTGTCACATATTTACGCAAAATATCTTTCTTGTTGCGTTGAAACATTTGCAAACAATGCTCTGAATAGTGGAGGCATGAGTAAACGCGGTACCCACTTTAAACACAGCTTCTCATTGACAAATGTTCATGCAAAATGGGGACTATACTCCCTTCTGATATATTTAACTCCTCTGCTATCTCACGCAAATCAAATTTACGATCGACCAAAACGAATTCGTAGATTTTTTGGTAGTTTACGGGACAACTGCCGATTTTCGGCGACCTGAGCGTTCAGCAACATTTGTGTCAGTACGATCGCGTTTAAAGTCAGTATACCACATTTTAACCGTTATCGAGCTATTCCTTATTTTTTCTCATCAGAAAGCAATGCTTTATCGAAACAAGAAATTAAGATTTTTCCATTGTTTTGAAAATTTACAACAGTAGCTGTATTTAAATAACTGTAATTTGCAAACTAATAATCCGAGTGGGCCAAAATTTTGTCACTTACCATTTGAAGGTTTTTACTTCATAAAAAATCTTTTGAATTTTTTATTTGTGGCGCCATCTATATTTCAGGCCCGAGACTAATTGTGTGATGTGTTATTGTTATACTTACCTTATTTGACAGCATATACGTCGCACAATTATTTTTTTTTTGCTAAAGATATCTTTTAAAATTCCCCCGCGCCATATGTAGGCTCCAAAATCGCGATGGTCGGCGAAAATCTGCTACCTGGCAACTCCAATAGCTTAGACTTTAGAGTAACTTTCACATACCTATTGTCATAATTTGAAAAGCTTTTATGAAGATTAAAAGTGATACCATTGATAATATTTATTATATTAATTTCATCGGGTTTAATTTAGTACTTTGTTTCATGAAAAGGAAGAATAAAAAGTGCCAGTGTTGCACAAGTTTGTGAAACGGTGAGGCAAGCCTGGGATAAGAAATTGTGAAATCTTTTAAAATGTGTGGCATTAGCAATGCTCTTAATTAAAGCCTGGGATAATATTAAACCAGAAATTGTGGAATCTTTTAAAATGTGTGGCATTAGCAATGCTCTCACTAAAACGGAGAATGATGCAATATTTAACGACGATGATAGTCGTATTGAAAATCACTCTCAGGATTTTGATAACAACGATTAATTTTATAGATTTGAAAATGAATAAAATTTTAATGGTAATTGTACTGTTTTGCTCACTTGTAATACTTGCTTGATTTTTTTCTGGTTTCTTCATTTTGGATAATTACTAATTATTTCTTGATTTGACCGGTTAAAATTTGGGTGCGTCTTATACACCCATGCGTCTTATATGCCGTTAAATAAGGTAGTTTTGCGATAAATCTTTAAACCGGGTACATTTTTACAAACATTGGCACAAATTCGGAGATGTGACATACATTTTGTTGTCATTATGTAAAATAAAATCTTTCTTGTTTATAAATGCCGTTTTCAGTTAAGGATATCCATTCAGCATGAAAACAGAACATCTTACGATATCAAGCAATGCCTGAGAATGACATTTTTATAGAAGTAAAATATGTTGCAGTGTGTGGTGTCACGCTGAAATCAAGAACGGTATGGGCCTAAAAAGAAGATAAACATTCAACATGATTGGATATTTTTTAGCCCCAGGCGTTATATCAGGATTTCCTTTCTAGGTGGATAACTTTAAGAAAGGTTAGGAAGTGTAACACTTCTTGTGGGTTTACTGTGTATATGGATACCAGACCAAGTATCCAAGAGTTGAATATATGGATAGGAATCCTACAAGATGATGGAATAAAGAAAAATAGGAAATGTATCGCAAGTTGACATTTTCCACATTTATGAAAGCTTTTTTGAAAACCGAGTGAAAATGTAAAAGTAGCAACGAGACATTATACTAGTATACTGTTATTTGGAGTTGCTTCTTATTGGTCAAATATTTGTCACGTGTATTAAGGCAATTAATTTATTTTTCTAAATAAATGCGCGGGAAATATTTTGGATGATAATGTGTACAATAATGGAGGCGAATATTTGTACAGAAACGCTTTATGCATGTGATAAAAGAATGTGCATTGTGGTGCAGTGGATATCGACTCGGAACGACAAATCGGAGAGCCGAGTTCGAATTCCAGTTGAATTCCTCGCATTCACTTAGGCAAAAATACCTTGGGAAAGGCATTAATCCGTCTCTTTCCTACAGTTATGGGTTAACAATATGACAATTTAGTCATGTCTCTATCGGGACATGATCGCCCAAAGCGTGTATCACGTATAGCATTTAACTGACTGATATGATAAAATCATGAAATGGACTATCGGTAAATAAAGGGTACGATGGATGAAATGTCGTATAAATTACGCAGAAACGAAAAATAATACTGAATTCTCATTTTAACATATATATATATATATATATATATACAAATATTGTACAAAAATAACTTGAAATACTATAGAGCAAAATTATTCAATAAAATCGCCATTAACTTTATCTACGGTCTACAGACAACTTCCGGATCTCCTGTATCTTTTCTGGACGGTCTCCTTGTTTGAATGAATGCTGCTATGAGCTTTGCCTTCAGTTCATCCTTGATCTTACTAGAAGTTTTGTTGGTCTCTTGCTCACTTGAGCCCTACACATAATAATCAAGGGGGGTGCAGTCTGGAGTTTAAGGACCAAATATATGGGCTGATGTGGTCGCAGAAATTGTCTGACAGCTCATGACTGGATACTCCTGCTTGTACGGCATGATGCCAACTCCTGGAACCAGACATAGAATCTTCCATTTGCTACCACTTAATCCAAGACAACATTGATTTTTTTTTATCGTATCATCCCGAGCAAGGCAGTAATGCCACTGATGTGCAAGGGGCTACATAAGAGTTAAAAGATTAGATAGAAGAGAGTAAAGAGAAAGACGAACCAGTTAGAAAAGAGCAAGAGAAGGATGGGAATACTGGTGTGATGACAGTTGCAAAGGTAGAGAGAAAGGAAAGGATATACAAGGTGGTGTAGAAAGAACTAGAGTCTAGAAGAACTAGGTTAAGAGAGGAGTATTGATATTGCATTTAAATTCCTGGAAGTTGTAGCCGTCAGGAAAGCAGGAATATGGAAGCGAATTCTACAGTCGGTAAGTGCGAGAAAAGCTGAAGGAGTAGAATTGTTGTCTGCATTTGGTTGATCTAACTGTGAATGGGTGAGACCCAGTTGCCAGTCTGGCTGCACGAGTAAACACTTGTTGCAGGGGCACCAGTGTCTTCAGTTCGTTGGATCAGAAGTTATGAAAGTATTTATAGAACAGACAGAGGAAAAACACATCCAGTCGGTGGGGAAGTGGCTGGAGTCGAGCCGCCAAGTCGGTACCTATCACATTACTGATTCTCCTTTGGAGCCTGTCGAGAACACTGAGATGAACAGCGGGTGCGACTGACCATTTTTGATAGCAGTATTCACTGCACGGACGGATGGCTGATTTGTACATATGCAAGATGGATTCAGGAGGAAAAATATTCAGTGACAGTGCCCCAATCATCCTAGCAGTGGATTTAGCTATTGATTCAATGTAATGGTTCCACTTGATATCGGAAGAGAGGGTAAGGCCGAGGAGGCGCAGTGTATTGCTCTAATAGAGACTTGCTTGATCCATGCTTATGGGAGGCAATAGGTAACGGACACAATCACACACACAGAAACACACACACAGAAACACACATCCATTTATAGAAAAGTTTATATATATATATATATATATATATATATATATATATATATATATATATATATAATAATTAAAGTTTAACAGCAGGCTACCCGGATTTTTACCTGGGGTATCTTCAGGCACAAGGCAAAAAATACAAAACAAAGTTCCAAATATATACAAACGCTGGAAGAGGGGAAAAATAAGGGGAAAGTAGGAAGCGGAAACGGAACTCGATTTTACTCCAGAGAAAGGGAGACGGAATATATATATATATATAGTACTGTGCAAAATATTAACACAAGAACTATTTTATCTTTTATGAGACATATTGACAGAAAATAAACAATATAATTATTAAAGTAATTGTATTTGATTTATTCAACAAACGCTTTAACAAGAAAATACTTGTTACAAAATAAATTAATATTTAGTATAATAGCTTATTGTTTGATCACAGCCTTCATTTTGTCAGGCATTGATAACACAAGCTTCTTCAATTCATCTAATGCTATCGCCTGCGAAGCAGCTAGTATTTGTTCCCAAAATGTGTCTTGCGAAGTAACATTAGATTTCCCAATTTTTTAAAGAAAAAAGTCAGTAATATCCAACGATAATAGAATTATGAATAGTTTCAAAATAAATTGTTTAAGAGAAAATAGGAAAAATTAAATATAATTTCTTTTTAATACATTTCTTTTACACCTCGTTTTAAATAATCAATATTTATTAACAATTTACTTGGCTTTTCACCCTGTATTTGAAGTGCAGTGAGGTGTTTAGAAAAATCATCCCTGTCCTAATAATTTTGCACACTACCGGTAGTGACTTTAAAATTAATTTCGTTGCCTCGTAAAATATAAAATAGTTTTTGTCCTAATACTTTTGCACAATATTGTATATATATATATATATATATATATATATATATATATATATATGATAAAATATATTTTTAAGGCGTGCTATATTTATGCGCTAATGTTCCCAATATTAGAGTTAGAGCGTATGTAAATATCAAAGTGGACATTAAAGTAAACACCAAAAGGCGACAGTCTGCTTCATGCTAAATATTATCACACACACACACGCACACGCACACACACACACACACACACACACACACACACATATATATATATATATATATGTATATATATATATATATAAAATAAATTTCGATGTTCAAAGCTGTTGAATGATCAATTGAACATGAAATCCCTAAGAGAGATTTCACATCTCATCGGCAACTACCAAATTTCAAAATGAAATAAAAAAGAAATAAAAAATGTTGAAGATTAAGAATTTACCGGCGGAAGTTAAAAAATTTACGTCACAAATAACATTTACCAATCAATGTCTATTTTTAGATTTTGGGCAACATTACTTTTAGAATGAGATGTAAGTGAAAAATTTTAAAATTTGGCTTTGTCTAACTTTACAAAGAGGAATCCTGTTAGATTAAAATAATTTAAATATATATATATATATATATATATATATATAGAGAGAGAGAGAGAGAGATAGATAGATAGATAGATAGATAGATAGATAGATAGATAGATAGAGAAACGATTGTGTGTAGGCTCTTGTCTTACATTCATACACATTCTTGCGCACACATTTTACGCTTTGTCTTCATAAACTTTTTTTGTGTCTGCCATTTTCTTTTGACGTATATTTACGACTCCCTATAAGTGCCGGATAAGTTTCAGTAAGACACAAAGAAAAGAAATGTCCAAATCCTTCTGTAAGCATTTTTCTATGTTTCAGGCAAGCCTCAGAGAATCCACTTTGAAAATTTGCTTAGAGAAAGCAATTAACTTTCGTCTGTATCGAAAACTCCCGCGTGTTCTTTATATAGTTTATCAAAAATCTTTTCTGAAAGAATCGTCAGTGTATTGCCTATAATGTGGCATTTACACACTTTTTACTTTATTGATACTTTTTTTTTTAATCATGTCACCCCAAGCAAGGCATTCCACTGCCACTATAGCGCAGGGGGTTACACAGGGCGATAGACGAGTTAGGATGTTTCATAGGGGGAGAGTTGGAGAGAATGGGAGGGTTAGTGTGCTAGGAGGTGTCTATTGACCTTACATTTAAACTGCTGGAGGTTATAGCCGTCGGGGAAGCAAGCATGCGGAAGGGAGTTCCACAGGCGGGGAGTGCGAGAAAAGAAGCTGTTGGAGTAGAAATTGCGGTTACATTTAATCGATTTTTTTGTAAAAGGGTGGAACCTAGTTGCCAATCTAGTATCTCGTGCAAACTCACACCTAGGGGGCACCATGTTCATCAGAGCAGAAGCCATGAAAGTATTTTTAGAAGAGGCACAAGGAAGCCACGTCACGCCGGTGGGAGAATGTCTGCAGGCGGTCAGCTAAGTCAGTATCAATCACGTTACAGATTCTATTTTGTCAAGAAGCCCGAGGAGAATAGTAGGGGCACCCGACCAGATGTGGCAACAGTATTCAAAATACGGGCGGATGGTAGATTTGTATAAGTGCAGGATAGATTCAGGCGGAAATAATTTCCGGGCCCTGCACGGAGAGCCAACTTTCATATTTTCTGCAAATGTGTTAACAAATTTCTTTTTAAATATTTTCTTCTACATTTTTGTGTCTGATAAACTTTCATAAATAATTTGATTTCCATCAGATTTTACCACCTTGTTAAAAATGATTTTTCACTTTTAAAATATCTTCCAAATTAATTTTAAATACTTACCATTTTGTAACCCCTATTAATGCGCATCTTCCGATAATTAAAATAAATATCGGTAAAATAGATGAGTTTCAGTTATTTTTTTTATACCTAATCAAACTTTTAGCAATTGTTTTTCATATCTAGAATGTTGGACTGATTTTCATGTCTAGAATGTTGGATTGATTTTCTAACCGTAGATTAGACATGATACAAAACGAAAGTATAGAGACCATCAAGTGAGGATTAAGCTAGCTGCTCTTCGTAATTTTATAATTTTCAAGGCTTCATATTTAAAATCTCATGAGGTGGTCCATGTCTAAAAGCGTGTACTTATAATTGAAATAAGCATCTAGATGTTTAATCATGTAATAGCCAAACCAAGGAATATGAATGCAATTTAAGGCCGAACCCTGAACTCTGTACGCAAGTAATAGAGATGATATACCCCAGTGATTGTAATAAAGGGTTCAGTTCGAAATTCCTATCACCTGAAGAAAGACAGAGCGTACAACAGCCAAAATGTCGTACAAAGGGCAACAAAGATGAGGACAATAGTCCGAATAATGTAAATACTGTAAATACTACCTGATCTCAGAAATATAGAAAAATAGAATGATCTATTATTAAACGTCGTACAAACGGTAACAAAGATGAGGACAATAGTCCGAATAATGTAAATGCTATCTCATCTCAAAAATGTGGACGAATAGAATGATCTATTATTAAACGTTGTGCAAATGGCAACAAAAATGAGGACAATAGTCTGAATAATGTAAATACTGTAAATGCTACCTCATCTCAGAAATATAGACAAATAGAATGATCTATTATTAAACGTAGTACAAACTGCAACAACAGAACCCAAGAACCAACTATTGCAGCAAAAAATATGAAAAAGAAAGCCAAAGATAAAACTCTTGAACAGATGAAACAACGCTGGCAAGACAAACCTCTGCATGGCCAATATTCAGAACGTGCTAATAAATCCAGTGTTGATAATGTTAATACTCATCGATAGTTACGTGCATCTGGATTAAAGTCTGAGACTGAAGGCTTTGTTCTTGCAGCGCAAGACCAAAGTCTTTTCACTAGGAACTTTCAGGCAAATATTATACATAATAATGTGGATCCAAAATGCAGGTTCTGTGATAAATACCAAGAAACAATAGACCATCTAATCTCAGGATGTTCTGTACTTGCCCCAAATGAATATAAAAATCGTCACGATAGAGTGGGGCAATATTTACGTTATACAATAAGCAAACACTATGGAAAATATGTAAACAAACACTGGTATGAACATCACCCAGCTCCGGTTACAGAAATAGAAGATGTCACCATTCTATGGGATTACACCATCTACACAGACAGAAAAAATGAAGAAAATAGACCACATATTATTGTTAAAAAACAAGAAAGTAAAAACGTGCCTATTAATTGATATGGCTTGTTCAGCGGATTGTAACATAGCAATCAAGGAATTCGAAAATCTGTCAAAATATAAAGACCTGGAAATTGAAATAGAAAAAATATGGAAATTGAAAACAAGGGTTGTGCCAGTGATAGTAGGTACACTTGGAATGATAAAAATGGATAAAAAAGACACATTGAAAGAATCCCTGGAAACCCCAGCTTAAGAGATGTACAAAAAATTGTCTTGTTAAGTACAGCCCACAAATTAAGAAGAACTTCTTCTTTGTAATGCTAGAGATGTTAGGGGAGATAGAAAAAACCTGAAATGGAACTATAACAACACACCACGACCTGCCGTAGGTCTTCCTGCAGACTTGGTAGATAGTGCGACCATAGCAGAAATCGAAATATGATGAAAAATGACAACATAATAATAATAATAATAATAATAATAATAATTTTATTTATTTTCTATTATATTATTTCCAGTGTCTATTTTAACGTAATGGCACTAATTTATCTATGAGAAGGTTTTACATGTTAGTAGATTTAATTACATTTATTATTATTATTAGTTAAGTAGTAGTTGTAGTAGCATTTAAATCCTAAATTAAAAAGTGTTATTTAAAAAAAAAAAACGTGTAAATATCATGCTAAAAACCGAATCACCAATTTCATGTTGAACAACCACATATACGTTTTATCTTTTAATCTTACCCCAAAAGATGTCATTCTTTTCTCTCTTTTTGTTAATACACTTTTAAAATCGCTGAAACATTTTTTACTCTTTCAAAAACTGAATTGGAAGAGGGCAGATAAAATGAACACTGATGTCAGTCTTAGAGAAGATGTTGATGGTAGCGTGTTTTAAAATAGATTGGGGACAAACTTAAGACAAGAGATAGAGAGAAGAAGGAAAAGATTAGATCCACCAGCAGGGTTTGAATTGTGAACTCATCAGTAGTAGACTCAAGCGCCACCTGTCGTGAAGACCACACAACACGTTAGGTGTTGTCCCCTACTACCCTAAATTTCTTCGTCATTATCCTCTTCCTTGTTGGCTCACTCCACCACAGGTTTCTAAATGTAATATCGTTTAACCCCATTGTCAAACGCCGTGATATGTCTTGATTGTTACTTGGACTTTTTCGTTTCCATCCAAGCAAAAATCGTTGCCATGTTTTCCCAGTAAAGATTTTCATGTTTCAATCATCGTCATAATCTCGAACATAAATCAGTTACAGCAATCTTTCCGTTTCGTCATTATCATTTTTTTTTTTTGCTCTTAAATTCAAGGTTGCAAATATGAGCTCGAATGTCGTATTTTCTGTGCTATATGCTCAAACACACGGCATTTAGAGAGCTTCTCGACAAGGTACAGCGGAGGGTCTGTAATGTGATCGATACCGACTTAGCAGACCGCCTGCAGTCTCTCTCTCTCACCGGCACGACGTGGCTTCCCTGTGTCTCTTCTATAAATACTTTCACGGCTTCTGCTCCGATGAACTTAGATCACTGGTGCCCACTAGGTTCGAATTTGCACGAGATACTAGATTAGCAACTAGATCCCACCCTTTTACAGTGAAACCGATGAAATGCAACCGCAACTTCTACTCCAACAGTCTCTTTTCTCGCACTTCCCGACTGTGGAATTTTCTTCCACATGACTGCTTCCCCGACGGCTACAATCTCCAGGAGTTTAAATGTAAGGTCAATAGACACCTCCTAACAAACTAACTTCCATTCTTTAAAAAACTCTTCCCACCCACCCAACTATCTATCACCCCACTTCTGACATTTCCTATATCTAACCACTCTTCCTATTTACCTCCCGCTATGTAGCCCCATGCACAATAGTGGCAGTGGAATGCTTTGCTTGGGGTGAAATGATTAAAAATAAAAAAAGCCTTACCTCTTACCAACGACAATTTTCTCATAATGTTAATTGCAACATTTTTCTTTTCATAAACTGGATTGTTGTTGCAATAAATAGGACAGGAACATACTTTTAATTCTTAAAAAATATTTAAATGATCAAAATATAAATATCAGTACATATATACTTAATCTATGGTCATGGAAAGTCGTTAATTGTCTTTCTATTAAAGAGTCTTCCAAAAACTCATAAAATAATTGAACGTTTTTTTCATAACTATTTAATTGGGAAACATATTGCTTGAAAATAAGGTCCAATTTTAAAATTAAGCTTTATTCCTGAATTAATACATTTTAACAATCAAGATAGGAGCCCTGAAGATGTATATAATGATGCCAAGCGAAGTTCGAAGCGTGTTGATTCATTAAGTGAAAAGTTTTTGAGAGAGTGAATGCTACAAACTCACCTTGAATTCGAACTTGTTCGGAGCCACTAAACACACACACAGACACGCGTGCGCGCGCACAGAGAGAGAGAGAGAGAGAGAGAGAGAACTATAGACTAGGTTTTAATTGCAATTTGTGTAGATTTGTGGCTTGTCTGTATTCAAAGTTTAACATGTATAGTAATGAGTTAAATGAGAACTTTTTCCGTTTAACAGTGACAGCAAATTCACATGGTGAATAGGTAGATTTGATTTTCACATACAACCTCGTGAATGGTAATGGGTGCGAGGTTTCATGTTTGTATCCGATTGGGTTTCCAGACCGAAGGCAGCTGAGTCATCTAACCATTGCAGCTGTTTATAAGTCGCGTTGGTGAGACAGAATCCGTGGCAAAGTTTGTCAAAATATTTCCCGATTGTATTTTTGACAGTACATTTAACAGCCTCTATGATAAATTTTAAACTTAATAGCTAAAAACGAAAGAATTACTAACATATGTTCATATGAACTTTAGTATTTATTTGCTGTGATAAACTTTCCGGCAAAGTTTATAAAAGCATTTTTGATACAGCCTGTGTATGCGGGCACGTGTTACTCTTCAGCAAGAATTCAGTTCTTCGGGTCACTGGCGTGTATATACACCGCTTATATATAACACGCTAAAATTTCCTCTTTCATTCTATGGCTTAGGGAGTAGAGACTCCGATTGACACCAAATGGGGCGGGTTTCGTTCCCGGCCAGAAACAAGATGTCTAGCCAAACTGATGAGCTGTGATACAGCAAAACAGGCTTGTATGTGTATGAAAAATATATGTTAGTATGTTTTGTGTCCAAGTATCTGCCTTCTTCTACCGAGCGCCCATAGCCTAAAGGTAGAATCGCCGATTGACACCAGTTCAGTCGGGTTTCAATCCTGGGTTAAAAGCAATCGGAGTCTAACCGTACTGATGAGCTGTGATACAGCGAAACAGATCTGTCTGCGGATGACTATATATATATATACATAGCACAGTAATATTAGTTGGTGGCCTGTTTGTATATACAACACGTGAAAACACGCACAACATCTTACCTATCTAGGAGAGGTAACGGTTTCGGTGACTAAGGCGGTACTGCCACCCCTGGTGTCACCAGCAGATTTTTGATACCTGTCAGAGTATTTATTTTGATGTGTTAGTCTCTTTCGATTTATATATATATATATATATATATATATATATATATATATATATATATATACTATAGCAGTTTAAGTGGAGATGGACTATCCCGAGAGATAAAGGTAGCAGCCTCTCCGACTCACAGGCTTGAGCGATGGCATATAGAGGCTACGCCCTGGCCAGAATACATGTCCCCTATTCTCGGCTGCACCGTCATTATTCAAAAGAATACGGGCATTACATTTGGGACCGGTTTGGCAGCAGGTGTTTCTGCTCCGGGTTTTCTGTCTCGATTTACTTCCCTGGACTTGTCTGTGTTTGTATATAACCAAAAGCTAGCGGGGGTTTAAAATCAGGTTTTTTCTTACCTTGATATAGTGTTTCCTGGGCTGTTGAGCCCAGTCTACACGAAGCAACTAGTATGAAGCGCTAGTTTCCATCTTCGCCCTTTCTCCGACTTGGACATGAACTTTGTTATCAGAGTTAATTTAACACGCGCGCGCGCACACGCACACACACACACACATACACACACACACACACACACACACACACACACACATATATATATATATATATATGTTCTGTAAAAAAACAATCGACAAGGAAGATTTTATTAAATGCCGATTTAATTTTTCCTGTATTCTTACATGTTTTCTTTTTGCTAGAAATAAGGAGTATAAAAATGTTCCATGATATTTGACTTTCTAAGCGGTTTCAGCAAATTCACTGGCCATTTTCAAGGATTTTTTTCCGCTGTTGTTATTTTATCGTCAGATTTTGACTGTAACGTAATATTTGTGTTTTTAAAAATGAGCGTTCTTTAAAGTTATCACTTGACACGAGCGACTGGGCATCGCGTGTGCACCTGTCTATTTTTTTAAAACTTTTAAAACTCCATTTCCACTGTTAAATAATGTAAGGTTGATAGTAAGACAAATTCTTCGATATAGTACCTTTTTCATAGTGGGATGCCTTTGATATTGTGATTTAAATAATATTTTTCTATTTTCAACCAAAACTTTCTTTAAGGGTTCTTGTAAATTATGGGTTAATAAACGTTTTTTATTGCACTATTTTGACATAAGTGGAATGTGAGGTGTCTATTCAAAGAAGTGGTAGTAGGGCCAATAGAGTAAATTGATTTATGATAAGAAACACATATACTAAATAACAGATATTCGGAATAAGTATGAAGTTAAAATTGATCTATATTAGTCGATTGTTTTAACAACGCTTCCGTATGGGACAATTTCAAAGATGGTATCCCGTATGCTTGTCCAACAATCAAATTCTGTCTACATTTGCTTTTTTTTCTTCAAATCATCGGGTGGGTGTGTGTGTGTCTATGTCTGTGTGTGTGAGTGTGCGTGTGTGTGAGCGTGAGTGTGTGTGTCTGTGTCTGTGTGTGTGAGTGTGTGTGTGTCTGTGTCTGTGTGTGAGTGTGTGTTTGTGAGCATGCGCGCGTGCGTGCGTGTGTGTGTCTGTGTGTGTGTTTGTGTGTGTGTCAAATATGACGGACAAGGAAAACTAAATTCATTTTTTATTTAGTTTTTCCAGCGTTCATACATTTTTCCGTTCGGTGGCAGTGAGTGAGGACAAAAACAGTTCATATCTTTCATTGTCCTAAGCAGTTCTTAATAAAAGAAAAACTAATTAAATTATCTTCTCCCTTTATATTTAACGAAAGAAGTTTAAAAGAATGGCCACTGCTCAAATATACATTCATCAACCTTTCACTATTTAAAAGTGGAAATGGAGTTTTGAAAGTTTGTTAAAGAATAGACAGACGCTCCTATGTTGCCCGCCGCGAGCATCACGTGACAGCTTTAAAGAACTCTCCTTTTTGAAAAAAAAAAACTATAAAAATACCCACTAAAACGAAAAATACATTACAGTCAAACATAAAAACAAAATAAAACCAGAAAAATAACATCCATGAAAATGGCCTTTGAGGAGGCTCAAAGATTTTGGAAATTCGAAAATTATGGAATATTTTTACATTTTTTATATCCATCAAAAAAGAAACATGTAAGAATACTGGAAAACCTAAATTAAAAATTAATAAAATCTTCCTTATAGGTCGTTTTTAACGAAAAATATTTAAATGAAAGATTGCTGTCCAAATACACATTAAATATATATAGTCATCCGCAGACAGATCTGTTTTGCTGTATCACAGCTCATCAGTACGGTTAGACAGCCGATTGCTTTTTACCCAGGATTGAAACCCGACCGAATTTTTTTTTTTTTTTTTTTTTTTATAAGCGTTTCACCCCGAGCAAGGCATGTCACTGCCACTACTGTGCAGGGGGCTACGTAGAGAGGAGAAAGGCTGGTTAAATATAGGACATTTAAGAGGGTGGGTGATAGGCGGGTGAGAATACCGAGAATGAGGGTTGGTAGATGAGAGTGTTGTGAGAATAGTTGGGAGTTAGTGTGATAGGAGGTGTCTATTGACCCTACATTTAAACACCTGGAGATTGTAACTGTCGGGAAAGCAGACTTGTGGAAGGGAGTTCCACAGGCGGGAGGCGCGAGAAAAGAAGCTGTTGGAGTAGAATTTACGGTTACATCTTATTTGTTTAACTGTAAAAGGGTGGGACCTAGTTGCTAATCTAGTATCTCGTGTAAATTCGTGCTTGGGCGGCACCAGTGATCTAAGCTCATCGGAGCAGGGCGTCAGTCGGCGATACTACCTCTGAGCTACGGGCGCTCGGTAGAATGTGATAGACTTTTTAGCGTGTATATTATCATTATACAAGCTCAATAGTTGAGTTGAGAGTTCTCTAATTCATTGCTGAATGAACGAAGCGTAGATGCCAGAGTAGCTACTGTTTTTCAAAGTGTACCTTTCTTCCAGCGTGCTCAATCAGAGAGCGGATATATATATATATATATATATATATATATATATATATATATATATATGTGTGTGTGTGTGTGTGTGTGTGTGTGTGTAAAAATATACTCAATTATAATGTGAGATTAATGGACAGAATGGTTAAATAAAATAAAGACAAGAGGAAAACTGTATTTTAAATTGCCTACGAGTTTCGTCCTGTGATGGACTTTTTCAAGGCAAAAAGACGAAATGAGCTTTATTCTAAATTACGTATCTATAAACAGTGTTGGTAACCACAAAGACACTCACAAATCATTTCAAAAGATTAACAGAATATTTTAGTTTTTAGAATTCCTTCATGTGTAGTGTAAAGTCACGAGATATTAAAATGAAGGGAATTTGACCGTTTTCTTTAAGAACTGTTTATTTTGTGTGTAAGTCTGTTTTAGTATTTCTTCATGTGTCGTGCAAAGTCAAGAGATGTTAAAATGAAGTGAATTCAACCGTTTTCTTTGAAATTTTTATTATGAATGTTAGTCTGTTTTAGTATAATTTCCATAAGTAAAGGTGAGATTGGAAAAAATCCGGGGCGCAAATTGATGTTTGGGTAGTACTTGATGGCAGCGCTCTCGAGAACTTTTCTTCTGAATAAATTGTTTACTCTTTTTATTAGTGTGGCATTTTTAAAATCGAAATTGTGGTGGAATTTATTTCTGCGAATAACTAATGCGTTTGTTAGATTATTATACCACAAACTGTGATTAATCTTTTTTTTTATTTTTTAATCATATCACCTCAAGCAAGGCGGTAACGCCACTGATGTGCAGGGGGGCTACATAAGAGTGAGAAGTTTAGAAAAGAGAAAATCGGAAACCACATCCTGAACAGGAAACAAGGGATGAGACTCTTCACTTGTTCAATAGATGTGGGTGGAGTGTGAAACGAGCGATAAGAAATTAAAATTCTATAGGAAAAAATCGATTTACTAAATTATAAAGTAAGGCTTAATATACATTATTAGATTAATTATAAAAACTGTCTTTAATACACATACTAAACTTCAACTATTACCTTAAATACAAACACACCTATTACCTATTCACCTATTACCTTAAATATAAACATTTCTTTCCTCCTACATAAAATTCTACTTATTACGCACCTATTACCTACTTACCTTAAATGTCTAACATTAAATTTTACCTCTTACATTAAATCTTACCGCAAACAGTGATCAAATTAAAATTTAAAATTTAAAAGAAAACATCTGTCTCCAAACTGTGATCTAATTAAAATCTAAAATTTAATAGAAAAAAATCGATTTCTTAAATCCAAAATTAAGATTAAATATACAAAATTAGATTAATTATAAAAACTCTACTTAAATACAAAAATATTCTGTACAAAATAAGCATCCCACCCTTTACCTGCTCCTCTAAGAAATCCAAAGGATATAGTCTATTTGCAAGGTAATAAAAACTTACATTCTAACTGCCGATGTTAAATCTGTCTGGAAAAGTCACAGACACTCATTAATCAACCATATTCCCTACCCACATCACTTTCTTCTAAATTCTAACAGTAAATCCATAAGACTTATTCCCTTATCACTAACCCCCACCAAAATCACACACACAACTGACCAAATATAAGAAAAGAGGCTTTCCGTTTTTGACCACACCGCCTGATGAGACACTGTATTTTCAATGTCGAAACAAATGTACTATTTGTTGTGCATATATTACGAAAAAATTCTGTACATGTTCTAAAATATAATTTATAATAAATATTCACAGCTCTATATATTATATATCGAGCGCTATTTTAAATTAATGTTTTGGACATTGTCAAAAATTGTTTCTTCGTTCCGTATTCACTCGGATATATATATATATATATATATATATATATGTGTGTGTGTGTGTGTGTGTGTGTGTGTGTGTGTGTGTGTGTGTGTGTATTAGGTTGTTAAAAAGTAATGGCCTATTTAATTCTAGAAAACTTTACTGTAGAGATGTTGAAGTGAGTCAAAATATGAGTCTTGAGCATCGATGCAGCTCTGCCTTCGACTGCCGAGATTATTTATTACTCATTGATAAAAAGTTCTTGACTGTGATGAAACGAAATGTTTGAGAGTTGATTCCACCTCTGCTTAAAACTAAATGTTTTATCATTTAAAAATGTTCACAAATGTTTAAAAATGATAATCAGTTATTGAAAGATGATGAGAATATGGAGGATTTAGCAAACTCTCGTATCCCATGTCTGTGGCCAATTCTTGCAACGGTATATTGGTTGCCATCACCGGCAAATGTTAGGCATTTTTGAAACGTAGTTAAGGAAAGGCTAGTGATGTACGTTGTGGCACAGCGGATATCAGCTGGCAACTACGGGAAAGGTATTTACCCTAAACAACAGAACAGATCGGGTTCTACAGCCTTGTTTCGCAACCAGTCTACAGCAAATAGTAATGTCAAATTACTACGCGAAAATCTTCTCCCTGGTGAGTGATGTCTCGAAAGTGACATATTTTCATTTTTCGTCATTTATACGACAATTCTTCTATCGCACCATGTCTATGATTGAGGCGAGGATTCAGGATTTTTTATGCTTTTTAATTTATAACTGAAAATGGATAAATATGAGAACCCATTCAACATTAGGTTGCTCTTTTATTTCGGAAAGGAAAAAAGCGTTGTACAAAATGTATGAAAAGCTACATGCTTTTTATGCAGTTGCTGTTCTTTATCTTAAAAAACTGTTCTCTTCGTAATTATGAAGCTATAGGGAGATGCTTAATATTTATTGATTCGGCTTTGTGTCATGCATAACCAAACTCTCTACAACTTACAAGATTTTTTCCGTTGTCATCAGCAAAAGCTTTTATGAGAAGTTTGAAGCTAGTTGCTTGGCAGCAGATTGTTAGTTGTTGGACTAGCGGAAGAATAAAATATACATTTTTCATGTTGAAATATAAATTTATTGATAGAAAGGATAACATGAATTGTGGCAGTTAAAGTTCAATGAGAAAGTTAAGGGTATCATGAGTTGTAGTAATGTTCGTGGTAGTAATTTGTTGGAAAGAGTTTATGCGTACGTATATATGTATGAGCGTTTGTTTGGTAGGAATGTCTTTGAATTGAGAAGAATTAAAAGGAATCAGAACAAGAAAGAAGGAGAAAAAGAACGAATCTGCGACGCGACCTTACGTCCGGGTCGACTTGAAGTTTCTCCCGTTACATTTTAGTATGTCTTCTCGCTGTTCCTATGTGACTGTCTGGCTGACACTGACCAAGGTCTTTTATAGCTATTTTTTTTTTTGCAGTGGATCGTTAACTCTTTTTAGTCTTGTACATCGCTTACATTGGTAAAAAAATCAATTTAACTTCTACTCGCGAAATCCGGTTTTAACTTTTTCTGTAAGCACGTGGTCAATCCCTTTTCTATTTGGCACAACCAGGATTTCACGTCATTTTGAATTTTTGTAAAAGTGAAGGAAGTTAATTTTCTATCCACCATAAAAAATCCGTTTGCTTCATAGGTGAAATATTTTATTTAGAAAACTAAAAGATTTCCGGTGTAACTGAAGCCGTTTATTATGACGGAATTTGAAACATTAGGTAAAAATAAGTCCGCGAAATTGTACCTGGGGAAAACTAAATTATCCGCCGGGAAATACTCCAAAATCCTTGTTTTCGTCTGATTAAAGTGATGTCGTGTGGTATCATAAGACATTGTGTGCTATAATAGTTTACGGCAAAACCAGACGCTGAATTCGGGTGAATAAAGTTACAAATTGAACAGTTTCAAGGCAATATTCAATGAAAAGCATCCTGAATTAAACAATTGGAATAGTGCTATTGTCCATTAGTTCAACGCCACATCCCACTTCACTTTATAGATCCGGTAGAAATTAGTATAGATGCCCTATTACACCCACAGTATTCAGCAGAACTTGCAAATTCGAGTTACAGCACACCTTATAGTTGGATTTGGATTTTTATAGTGGTTCGCAGAGTGATCACATCGGGGTCACGATTTTATAGATGAGCTTTTTGTATGTTCTAAATTTTGTTTAGCTATGTTAAGATTTTTGTCCACTATGAAAGATGTATAAAAAAAAAAGAAAAATTAAGATCTTGAATAAAATAGATTATTAAATAATTTTGTATTATGAAAAATGATAGTAATATTTATATGTCTGGTACAAGGTTTGTAAGAAGAGTTCATAATATTACTGTAAAAAGAAAAGTGAATGCATGGAAGCAGTAATGACGATAAAGGTGTTTATAGGAGCGGGGGATATAATTGTACTTGAGACGCCTTTGATGTGACCGCTCAGCTAAATGTTCGTTTCATTGTATCATTTTTAAGAAATGTTTCTAGAAGAAGAAAAAGAAGAAGGAAGAGGAGGAGGGGAGAGGTACATTACGCAGCACGAGAGATAGAGAGAGAGAGAGAGAGAGAGTGGGTGAGAGGGCAACAAATGCAAGTCGCCTGGACTTGGGTCTAAGAGAACGGCTAGAGGTCTTCAGAAGATAAAAGACAAAATTATGCATACTTATCATTTTTGGAAAATAAACGTGGATCACCTCAGATATATTTTTCTGTTCTCTGATTGTTTAATACAGTGGAAGCTGTCGTATGCAATCCGCTTCGTCAGTGACCACCTGTTTTTAAAGACCGTTTTTCTATGCACCAACGATTAGCTAATGTTAATTGACCCTTAGTGAGCGACCACCTTCAGAACGCGACCAGCGACTAACATGAACTAGTGAAAATCACTGATCAAGCGACCGCTTTTAAAAAATCTATTCTGGTCGTACACTGCGAACTTCTAAATTAGGAGAAACTAAATGAGTAATCTTTTCCATTTTGATCTGATCTGAGTCAAGAACACTTCATCATTGTTTTGTTATTGTAGTGTTGTATCAAACTGTTATTTCTTGTTGAAATGTACATTGCTTGAGTTCACCTCACGGTCAAACATCGGCTGTTTTGCACAACATGTATTGCATTTGACATGTTCAAGGGATTTATCGCAGTCTCTATACTGACTTGGATGAATTCAGGGATTGGGAAAATCACAATTATGTTCTTTTCTCAAATGTCTATCTCTTTCGTTCGTATATTTTTTTGTGTATCTATCTACTCTATTTCTATCTGGGTATATCTATCTCTATCTCTCTGTTTCTCTACTCCCACCCACGATCGCTGTCAGTTTTTTGTATGTTTTTTCAATGTATTATCGCAGATTCTCTTTTTACTATCACTCACTTCTAAGAAAAAACTGAAACCGTATACGCTGCGAATTTTGTCAACCTACATATTTTCTAAGAAATGGCTAGTAGTAGTACATGCACGAAAAGGAAAGCAATAATTGCCTTTTTTTAAAGTCCACTTAATAAATATTTTTTGTGAATAACTATTTTAGTCTCTTGTTGACCATTGTAAATACGTGTTTAAAATTTTTAAATGAATTATGCTGAATAAATTTCTTTAAAGTTCGGCCATCTTCTTATGTTCTTATCGATTTATTACCAAATTACATGGTAAAATTCTAATATGTACATTCTAATGAGTGGAATATACGTTCCTGGCGTAAATAAGTCATGACTATGAGCCTTTAGTGAGCGACCACCTGTCGTATGGGACCAGTTTTAGATGGCAGTAGGGGTGGTCGCATACGACAGGTTTCACTGTGTAAGCATTATTTTCTTTAAATTGTTTTTCAACCGGAAAATCTGCGCGGAGTCATGTGCAGATTTTCAAATATGTCATTCTGTTTTAAGTTGTTGAGGCAATAGCTTCCTTTCACTACAACCTACAAAATTACCCTAATGAAAAGTTCTTCAATTCTATGGAGGCCTGTAAAAATCACATAGACCAGTTTCTCGACCAGAACGATGTCAAGCACTTGGAGGATTGAATCGAGTTTCTGCATTAAAGACGTCAAAAGATGACGTAAAATATGTGCTTGCATCACGTAGAAGTATCTAAATATTATATTTGAATTTCGCGCAAATGAACGTTATAATGCTTCCGTACCTACTTTTCTTAAGCAAATTTAACCAGTTTAGAAAAGCAGATTCATCCTTGAAAATTAAATGCAAAAACTACTATACCAGACATGCGTCGTGGTGCAGTGGATATTGTCTCGGAACGAGAAATCGGGAAGCCAAGTTCGAATTCCAGTCAAATTCCATGCATTCACTTACGCGCAAATACTCTTGGGAAAGGTATTAATCCGTCTCTTCCCTCCAGTTATGGGTTAAATAATAGGAGATATTGCGTTCTGTTGCTTTGGTCGGCAACCAGTCTACCGTAGAAAGCAATGGCAACCTACTGCGGGATAATCTTCAGCCCAGTCAGTCATGTCTCTTTCGAGACATGATCGCCTAAAGCGTGTATCACGTATGGCACTTAACTGATTGACTACCATTTTTGGTCTGTAAAATCAAGTCTATATCTCCACTCATCTACACACAGTCAAATAAAACTGACCCCCTGACCGTACACATGTTTTAATTCTGCCTGTCCCCTATTTCGTCTCCCTTTTCAAGAACAACTATTTTACTCTCTTTCAATTTCCTGTTTGACTCTTTTTCATCTGTTCCTTACCCACAACCAACCAGCCTGTTCCTTAACACGTCCAGCCTGAATCTATTCCCCACCCCGGCCACGCTTATGCTTTATTTGCCAGTACATCGCTATTTATTTCTTATTTGATTTGATTTCATTTTTTGAAAGGGGGCCACAGATCTGTGGCAGTGGGACAAATGGAAGAAGATAGAAATGCAGTTGAATAGAACTTAACCCACTTGTCCATTTCGTTTGAAAGCACATTCCCTACAAAACCTTCACCTCCTGATAATTTTTTTTTCTTTACCCCGGATTGCGTCTCTTTTTGTCTTGTCTTCCGACAGCTTCTTTCTATTCTTCACTCGTTTAATCTTTTTTGTCCTTTTTTTAGTAATCCTCTCATTTTTTTTATTTGTTTTATTCGTCTATCAGTTTCATTCTTTATGCCGTATTTTCCTTTATTGCTAATTTCTTTTTTTCTTTCTTTCTTTCATTCTTTCTTCCCTTCTTTTTTTTATTAAAATTTTGTCGTCTTTCTTTCTCTCCTTCTTTCTTTCTTTCATTTTATCTTTCTTTCTTTCTTTGTAAAAACTATTATCCTGATCCTTTGATCCATAGTTCTTTCTTTCTTTCTTTCTTTCTTTCTTTCTTTCTTTCTTTAAAGTTATTGTTCTTTGATCAATGTTTCTTTTTATTTTCTTTCTTTCTTTCTTTCTTTCTTTCTTTATTTATTTCAAACTCTTGTCTTTTCCGTTGACCATCTTTCGTTTTCTTTTCTTTCTTTCTTTCTTTTTTCTTTCTTTCTTTGTGTTTTTCTTTCTTTCTTTCTTTACACTATTGTGATCGCCCTTTGATTCATCTTTCTTTTTCTTTTCTTTTCTTTTCTTTCTTTCTTTCTTTCTTTCTTTAAACCTATTGTCTTGGTCCTTTGATTCATCTTTCTTTTTCTTTTTTCTTTCTCTCTTTCTTTATATCCTTCTTTCTTTGTTTAAAACTATTGTCTTATCCTTTGATCCATTTTTCTTGTTCTTTTCTCTATTTCTTCTTTCTTTCTTTCTTTCTTTCTTTCGTTAAACCTATTATCTTGGTTCTTTGTTCCATCTTTCTTTTTCTTTTCTTTCTCTCTCTCTCTCTCTCTTTCTTTCTTTCTTTCTTTTGTTCTTTCTTTCTTCCTTTAAAACTATTGTATTGGTCCTTTTATCCATCTTTCTTTTTCTTTCTTTCTTTCGTTCTTTTTTAGAACCTATTGTCTAAGTCCTTTTTTATCTCCCTTCTTTTTTCTTAAACATCCATTCTTTCTGAATTGAACCACTCTTTCGTTTTTTCATCCTTGTTTTGTCTCTTTTTCGGAACGAATGCCATTGCTGTGTAATGTATTTATTTGGAAAATATTATTTCGTATAATTTTTTCCTGAAGTATATTTTTTTATTTTTCATTCAAGAGCGAGTGAGTGAAAATCTTCCCAATACTGTAACTGATTTTACGGTATTCTAACCGAATTTATTAATTTATATCGTTTGTTTTTCACTTTCAATTCATTTCGAGATTGCTTCAAGTGTTCCAGTCATGATGAATGCAATTCTCATCCTAATCTTCCACAATATTTTAAATATTTAATTTCCTGTCCCTTGTTGCTCATAATAAACATTGTCTTTCCTTTATTTCTCCTAAACCCTCTTCCGCCATCCATTTACTCAGGTTTTCTTCCTCTGTCTCGTGATTATCATATTTTCTAAGCCCTTTTTCCTCTTTATGTGCCTTCGAAACCTCAGATGCCTCTTTCTGATGTTAAGTACGTTTACAAATGATTTTATTTTCTCCAAATAGCTCACACGTTCCGTACATTGTATTGTTATGCTCCCAGTTGGTGAAAATATAGATTTGTGGAGAAAGATAAACGGAGGAAACGAGTGGAAAGGTTTATTAGTTTAACTACAAGTGTAATATCGCCCGGTTCACACTCCACCCACGTCTATTGAACAGGTGAAGAGGCTCATCCCTTGTTTCCTGTTTAGGATGTGGTTTCCGGTTTTTCTCTTTTCCAGTCTTTTCACTCTTTCTTTTTTATTTTATTTTATTTTTTTTTTCAATTGGAGTAGATAGACTAAACTATCGCCCGGTTCACACTCCACCCACGTCTATTGAACAGGTGAAGAGGCTCATCCCTTATTTCCTGTTTAGGATGTGGTTTCCGGTTTTTCTCTTTTCCAATCTTTTCACTCTTACGTAGCTCCCTGCGCATCAGTGGCGTTTTCGCCTTGCTTGGGGTGATATGATTAAAAAAAAGAAAAAAAAAAGACTGAAGCCGCTGGATGCGTAATGATAAAATGTGACCTTGGAAGAATTGTCCCGCTCAACTTTGTACCTTGGTCGAAATCCCCTGTACCAAGAATGCTTTGCTGCCAAACAAGGGATGTTATTTTTTACACTTGCGGTAAAAGAGAAAAAAAACTTATATTAAATATTTCGTTAGTGCCAACTGTGCCCTAAAAAAGTATTCACATTCCTCTTCTTTAGAATTGATTTCGGTTGTTTCAAGTTTCTTCTTCATCTCTAAGGAAATCGTTTAGCACTCACTACCATACAGAAGGACAAATACCACGTAGCATTTGGCTACTCTTTTCCTTGATTCTAGCGAATGTTTCCTTTTATTATGAGGGTCATTCAATAAATAAGGTGAATTTTTCGATATAAGGACTTTATCGTAGAAGTCCTGATACCGAAAAATTCACCTTGTTTATTGAATGATCTCGTACTTTATTAGTTTTTTGAATGCTTTCTTGACTATCCCAATACGCTTTCAATTCAAGTGTCACATTTTCCTTCCTCTGTTAAAACACTTCACAGAAATTAAAATGATTGAACTTGGTTAGTTCGGCTAACATCGTTTTACGATATCCAATTTGGGCACACCTTTTTGCTAACAACCATGAATTCTTTTTAAAGTGCTAAATTTTAATATCATGTTCCGGTAAAAACAGTTTCCATAGTCATGTTGGTATCGTTTGAAGCATGTAGATATAGGGTACGGTTAATGTTTATTGATTCGACCTTGTGTCATACTTAACCAAACTCCCTTCAGCTTATAAGTTTTATCCAGAATTATCAGAAGGTTTGTATGGAAGAGTGAAAGAATAAAAATATTTTTTTCATGTTAAAATAGACATTTATTAAAAAAAAAAACTTACAAGTATTGAGAGAAATTAATGTACAATGAGAAAGTTGAGGGTATCAAGCGTTATAGAATGTTCGTAGTAGTAATTTGTTGGAAAGAGTTTGGGCGTACGTACGTATGCATGTATTATCGTTTGTTTGGTAGGAATGTTTTTAGATGGAGAAGAAAAAGTAAAAGAAATCAGCACACGAGAAAGAAGGAGAAAGAGGAAAATGTGTGACGCGAGCTTATGTCCAGGTCGTGGTTGAAGTTCCTGATAGCCTTATTTCAAAGGTAATTACATATCTTATTCTACTTTTCGCTTTCTTTTATACACAAACACCATGACATATTTCTTAATTCTGGATAGAATACCGATATTATGGTTAAAGATAATGAGTGCCTACATCTATTCATTAAGGTCCATCTTAAAAATTTATACATTTCTGAAGGTTTTAAGTAAACATTGAGATTTTCTTATATTTTAAGTTATAATTGATTGATTATTTTACTATTATAAATTTATTATTTTCGTTACAAAATATTTCATGTTTAATTGTTAACTTTATTTTTACAGATGTAATGAGACAATTGTATTTTTGTTAACGATAATGAGAAAAGAAGGCGTAGAGAATTAGATATTCCTAGTGCAAAAGAAAGAAGAGTAATGGACTTAACGATTTTGTGTGAACAGATAGCAAGGCAAGGAACAGAGAGATGTTAAATGTCTAACGTAGTGCTAAAAAGAATGTTACGGAAAAAACATAATCATCCACATTATGAAAGAACTTGTCACATACGAGTAGATTATATTACTTTGCGGAATCATTTGCTCTGTAAATAAAATGCTGATTCAAATTATTATTATTATTTTCTAAAATTTCTTTTTGATCTGCATTTGTTTATTGCCAATAAACTGAGGTAAGAAAAAGAAGCGATTTTTTTGTTGTTTCATTTACCAAATGACAGCTGTTAAAAGAGAATGGAATGGACAAAACTTTTCGCAGAATATGGTTTATGACTGCTACATTTAGAATTTTTCTTTCTTAATTTTCTGAGACATGTTGTTGGTTTTCTTTCTTTAAGACCGAAAACTCCATCTAAAACAAAGACAGTTTTTGCTTTCAAGTGTCGCTTTTTCCCTCTCTTCAAGTCTTTTTATTGCTTAGTTTAAAAGAAAATGCTTTTTTTTATTATTATCATTATTATTATTAGTAGTAGTAGTAGCAGTAGTAGTATAATTCATTTTTTAATCCTGTTCAATTCAACCCGATAGCTAGGATTACGTAAGTTAGCAAATATATACATTTTTTGCACAGATTCACTTGTTAAGTGATACATGACAAGTCTTCTTCTATCTGCCTTGTCCTTTCATTACGTAGGCAATCATGGCCTTCCACGTCTCCCTATCCCTGGTGGCTCTTAACACGCTTTCTCCTGTAACATCTCGCAATCCCCGTTCTGTCTTCCACCTGCTCAGGCCCTTTAAATATGTTGTCCGCTGCTTTCCTCTGCCTCTTTTACCATCTATCTGGCCTGTTAGTATCAAGTTCTCCAAGCCCTCCTTCCTCATTGCATGTCCCATGAATTTCAATTGTCTCTTCTTGATGCTGAATATTAATTTCCTTTTTGTTTCCATTCTTTCCAACACCTCATCATTGCTCACGTGCTCGATGCATGATATCCTCAGCATCCTTCTGTAGAACCACATTTCAGCTGCTTAAGTTTTTTCTTCATCTTTGTTGGTATTGTCCTACATTCACTACCATATTGAAGAACTGACATAGCAATCTCGTATTCTCTTCTTTGTTTCTTGGGAAATTTTCCTGTGTCTTAATACTTTATTTAGCTTCTGGAACGCATTCTTCGCCATGTCAATTTCCCTTCGGATCTCTGTGTCGCACATTCCGTCTTCTGTTAGAAGACTTCCCAGGTATTTAAGTTTTTGTACCTGCGTGACTTTAATATCCCCCACCTGTATTTGACATTTTGGGTTGCTTTTTTTGCTACATTGTTTAAAAGGCTTACTGCCTATCACGTTGAATACACCGGTTCTCGTTCGATCACCGAAGTTAAGCAACGTTGAGCCTGGCCAGTACTTAGATGGGTGACCGCTTGGGAATACCAGATGCTCTAAGCGTTTAGTGACAGATATGCGTTGTGGTGCAGCGGATATCGGCTCGGAAAGAGAAATTGGTGAGCCGAGTTCGAATTCCAGTTGAATACCCTGCATTCACTTAAGCACTGGTACCCTTGGGAAAGTTATTAATCCGTCCCTTCCCTCCAGTTATCGATTAAACAGCAAGGGTAGGACTTGGGGACCCCGCCCTTAAAAAAAAAGAAAAGCTAACACCAATGACTCTTGATGCTCGAAAAAAGAGTATTACTAAACACAAACACTTATATAAAAACAAGAATAAATTGTTGAAAGAAAAAGGTATTACCAGCAATGAATAAATAAAATTTAGTTGGCGATAAATGACCCGCCGAGGTTGATTTGCCATAAAAAAAAAAAACAAATAAACCAACCAACCAACCAACCAACCAACCAACCAACCAACCAACAGTGTTTAAATTTTCTTCCTGCTGACCAGCCTCTCTTTAGTAGATGATTATATTCACAGAGTACAATCCTTTGCATTTCTTACACACATACACACACAAATGCACACACACACACGCACACACACACAGCGTGTTCTGGACACCTATCGCCGGAGCAAGACGAACTGTTCGCCCAGCAAGCACATATATTAACCTGCTGTATTATAACACATAATGCCACACTTATGATCTTCCGACTGTAATGGTTGGCGTGATACAGTCATGAATGTCAAAGCTAAGTCGACCGTTGGTTAAGTATTTTATCTAATTACAGCGAAATTGGATTCCTTTAAAAGATAATAGCTTTCGATATCATTTGAATAAAACCTGTGAATTATTATTATCGTTATTATTACTAAATCCTTTTTGACTTAGATTTTTGAGTCGATTTTATCTCAGGTTTGAGTTTCAGTTTTGTTTAATGTTATATCAACATCTCTGTGGGTTATTTAATGCCAAAAAGGTAGTGCTTTAAGGTCTTTAAATTTCCCCAAATTTCATTAAATTTCATTAAAATTTCATTAAAATTTACCAAAAATTATCTTTTTCAATAAAAAATAATTTTTGAGTCGATCTTATCTCAGTTTTGAGTTTCGGTTTTGCTTAACGGCATATCAACACCTCTGTGGGTTATTTAATGCCAAAAAGTTGGGGCTTTAAGATATTTTTAATGTTCAGTTATAGTGAGAAGGGTGATTTAGTCAGAGGTTAGTGAAAAGTTGTTTTTTTTTAACTTTTTTTAATTTTAGAAACAGAAAGATGTCTTCTAGTTTTGTATTGATGGAAATAATAATTTCTCTTTCAAAAATGTTTTGTTGGTAATAGTTTTCCTTCAAAAATATATATTTTTCTATAAAAGTCTATTTTTATACTTTCATATTGTTTTGATCCCCGTTTAGGGGTTAACTATTTTCCCATAGCTGGGACCCTAACACTTCGGTGCTACCACTTCGGATCAGGGTTGACCTGCGAACAACAGCAATTAAGAGGAGGTTCTATGCTCCTCACAACCTCCCAATCAGAGGCCTTGCTGCCGGATGCACTTTGCCATCATACCCAGGACCAATCTTATCTCAGCCCTTAATCACATTTTAAAGACACAACACTTTTCTTAGCACATGATTCAAATAGTACCGTTCTAGTGATGTAAAGTATTTCTAAGGCATTTTGAAAGACACAAAGATTCTCAGAATGAGTCTTGAGTCAACTAACCAACAATCTGATTGCTTCGATTTGCCCTACAGGTCTTCGTATTTGCTTCCTTCACGATGAGATTATCTTATGCACAATTGGAATATCAGGTTGATTTTCCAAGTAGCGCTTGTTAGTACAGATCAAACAGAAGCTTTACTTGTTCATACTCGTCTACTGACAATGATAAATTATCGGCTGACCTGAAGAAGACGACCACCACCTTTAAATTTGTTGTTTTCCCTTTCTTTCTTTTTTTTCTTTTTTTCAGCGAAGTCTTATCGATTATAAAACAAAATTGGGAAAAATTTCAATATTTAAACAAATTGTGGTGGGGGCTCAGTTTCTCATACAACGTTATAATAAATCGAGCCTCCATTTTGGAACCACTCCTGTTGGGGTCGCTTTGTTTAATTTTTTTAGACGAAATGTTGCTCTTGTTTTTGTCTTTTACAAGTTTTCTTCAGTTCTTACGATGGCATCTTCCTCGAAACCTCCAAGAATGGCTTTATTAAAAAATTCGCAAAGGATTCAGTTGTTGAAGGTTTATTACACAGGATCGATTTACTATAAGGTTGTATGAAAAACTGAGCCCCTTCCCCTAAAATTGTTTAAATGTTGAAATTTTTACAATTTGTTTTTTATCAATCGGAAAGTTTAAGGTTTAATCGATAAGATTGAACTGAAAAAAGTAAACAAAAAAAGATAATCAACAAATTGTAAAAAGGTGGTGGTAATGTTGTACCGGTGAGTGGTTCCAAAATGGAGGATCGATTTACTATAACCGTTTCATGAATAACTACCCCCCCCAACTAAAATTGTTTAAATATTGAAAATTTTCCAAATTTTTTTGTCATTCTGAAAGTTTAGAGTGTAATTGATAAAATTGCATTGAAAAAAGTAATAAAAAAAAAATGAAAAGCAACAAATTTAAAAGGTGGTGATAGTCTCCTTCAGGGCCAAATTATCATATTTGTTCGCTTTGCAATCGGAGCCACACTTCCTGTATATGTTATCGAAGCTATAGCTGTATCTACTGTTAGGATGGTTGGGTTACTGTGTCGGGCCAGGGATTATTTTTCTCATCGGAATCAATTTTGCACATTTCCTGTGTTAAACAATGTGGTATATTATGGATTGTTTCTTAAATCTGTATTTTTTTTCCTCACTTTTTGGTGTTCATGCTTCATTTGGACTTTAACTAAGTTAAAACTTAGTTTACTCTCCACCTTTGGAAGTTTTTTTTTCTTTTTTTTTTAGATAGGAGTAGATAGGTCACACTGTCGCCCGGTCCATACTCTTCCCACGTCTATTGAACTTGAGTAGTTGCCCCTTGTTTCCTGTTTAGGATGTGGTTTCCGGCTTTCCCTTCTCTCTCTTCAGACCTTGGTACTGGTGCTTCCGTGAGTTTCCTGCGATCTGGCCGGTCGGTGGCAACGGCTCATCACTGTGAGGGTACCGGGTTGGCAGTTTCCTGGTTGCTGCTTCCGACTGGTAGTTAGGAGCCCTAACTCTTGCGTAGCGTCAAGAGTGGCTGCTCTAATCAACAGTTGTATAATGTCGGGGTTCTTGTAGTGCCATGTCGCGCATGGATAGGTGTCCCTGCAAGCGCTTTCGGTGGGCAACCCCGTGGCCACACCTTGTTGCAGCCCTAGACAGTTTCCCTCCCAGCACAGACCGTGGTTAATGACCGCCTGTATCCTCTACCCTAGGTCCTTTTCTATAAACAAAATCATGACTAAACAAATCAGAAATGTCCCTAAACCAGTTAAATCCAAACCACCTAAACCCATTAACCTTTCCTTCACTAATATCCGGGGCATTCGTACCAACTTTCCTAGTGTAGAAGCGTTCCTGCATGAAAAGTCCCCTGACATCCTTGCGTCTGCGAAACTAACCTCAAACTCAACTATTCCCTCCTCTGACCTCTCCATCCCTGGTTATCTTCCCCTTTTAAGGAAGGATTCCACTGTCCACATGCATGGGCTGGGTGTCTACGTCAGCGAACACCTCCCCATAACTAGGGTGACTTCACTCGAATCCACTGACCATCAATACATATGTCTTCGCCTGTCTTTCCTCAGTTCGGGTAGTTACCTATTCTTTCTTTACCGTTCTCCCTCCTCTCCTGACTGCTCCCTACTAGATAGCATTGCTGACGACATAGATAAGGCTATTTCCTATCACCCATTCGCCCACATATTTGTATTTGGAGACCTCAATGTCCATCACTCTGAGTGGCTTGAAAACGCCGTTACTGATCCAGCGGGCATTCACGCCATGAACTTCGCTATTTCCCAATCCCTTACGCAAGTGGTGGACTTCCCCACTCGCTTCCCAAGCACTCCCTCGGGTCATTCCTCACTACTAGATATATGTTTCACCTCTGCGCCTGACGCCTGTCAAGTCTCGCAGCTTTGCCCTCTCGGCAACTCCGACCACGCTGTAGTCTCTCTCAGTATTCCTTTCCAATCTCACTCCCCCCAGGAGACCCCTACCTATAGGACCTCCAACCTCTACCAAAAGCTGACTGGGATGCCTTTCGCGATTTCCTCTGCGACATCCTCTGCGACCTTCCTTTGGGGAAAAGTGTTCGGCCTATCAGTTGATGACTGTGCCTCTGAGGTCTCGTCATGGGTGAAAGCTGGCATTGATGCCTTCATACCCACCAGGAAGTACTGCTTAAAACCTCATTCCTCTCGGTGGTTCTCTCCGGCCTGCTCAGCCGCCAATGCCTACAGGAACAATTACTTCCGTCTATTCTGGAGACAGTCAACTGATCACAATAGGCGCCTGTTCAAATCTGCTCGCAATGAGTGCAAGAGAACTCTCAATGACGCCAAACGGTTGTTTGCTGAGAGAATCCGACAGCACATAGCTGACCGCAAGTTCGGCTCCAAGGACTATTGGAGGATTTGCAAACGAGTGCTTAACAATAGGAAATCCTCAATACCTCCTTTAATACATGCCCACAGATTCTTTGCCCACAGATTCTCATCCAACTCCATATTCGACTCGTCCGGAATACACCCACCCGACTTCCCCGACAGTAGTATCCCGAGTAATTTCAAAACTCGATCCCCATAAGGAGTTTGGAGACGATGGAATCCCGGTGATAGTCCTTAAGAGGTGTGCTCCTGAACTTTCCCCTGTCCTCTCTAAACTATTTAACTACTGCCTTTCTGCTTCCTGCTTTCCTGCATGCTGGAAATTCTCTTCAGTCGTTCCTGTATTTAAGAATTGTGGTGAACCCTCGGACCCATCCAACTATCGCCCTATCAGTCTTCTACCGATATTCGGGAAAGTATTCGAGGCTATAATCAATGCTGAAATAGTTCATCATCTCACTGCCCACAAACTCTTCTCTGACAGGCAATATGGATTCCGCTTTGCCAGGTCAACGGCCGACCTTCTAACAACCGTGACGGAGTACATGCTACAGGCCCTTGATGAGTCTAAAGAGGCTCGCGCGGTTGCTCTGGACATCTCCAAGGCTTTTGACAGGGATGGCACTCTGGCCTCCTATGCAAACTACGCGGTTATGGTATTACCGGTCGCCTGCTTGACCTAATCCAATCTTTCTTAAATAACCGCCAAATGAAGGTCGTTCTGAATGGGCGTGCCTCTTCGTCCTACAGCACGAATGCTGGTGTCCCACAGGGCTCTATCCTAGGCCCGACGCTCTTCCTTATTTTCATCAACGACCTCCCAGATGAGATCAAGTTCCAAGTAGGCATCTACGCAGATGACACTACAATATACTCTCGCATCAGTAAGAAACCTGTCGTGGCGGACAGACATAATCTCGCTGCTGACCTTGAACGTGATCTACACTCTGTGGTGAACTGGGGCAAGAAGTGGCTTGTCAACTTCAATTTATCTAAGACCAAGCTGTTGTCTGTCAACCATTACAGGCAACCTCTCCTGCCTCCCATAAGCATGGACCAAGCGATTCTTCCGGAGAGCAATACAATACGCCTCCTCGGACTTACCCTGTCCCCAGACCTCGAATGGAACCACTATATTGAATCCATAGCAAAATCCACTGCTAAGAAGGTTGGGTCACTATGTCGATCCAGTATGTTTTTTCCACCTGAATCCATCCTGCATATATACAAGTCAACCATCCGTCCGTGCATGGAGTACTACTGCCATTTATGGTCAGGCGCTCCTGCCGTTCTCCTCAGTGTTCTTGACAGGCTCCAAAGGAGAGTCTGTAATGTGATAGGTACTGATCTGGCGGCTCGACTGCATCCACTTCCCCATCGTCGAAATGTGGCCTCCCTGTCTGTTCTATAAATACTTTCATGGCTTCTGCTCGAACGAACTTATGTAACTGGTGCCTCCTCAACAGGTGTTTACTAGTGCAACCAGACTGGCAACTGGGTCCCACCCATTCACAGTCAGGTCAGCCAAATACAGACGACAATTCTACTCCTGCAGCTTCTTCTCTCGCACTTCTCGCCTGTGGAACTCACTCCCGTATTCTTGCTTTCCTGACGGCTACAACCTCCAGAAATTTAAATACAAAGTCAATACTCATCTACTAACCACTGGACTCTAGCTCTCTCCCCATCCCCGTATGACCCTCCCTTTCTCTCCACCTATATATCTGTCATCGCACCTGCTTTCTCACCTTTCTATTGTCCCTTTCTTACTAGTTTGTACTCCTCACTCTTTTCTAATTAATCTTTTTACATTTATGTAACCCCCTGCACATCAGTGGCATTTCCGCCTTGCTCGGGGTGATATGATTAAAAAAAAAATGTAAAAATCTATCGTTCATCTGTGCATTGAATATTGTTACATTACCTGGTCGGGTGTACTTGCTATTCGACTTGAGTTTATGAACAAAATCCAAATGAAATCTGCAATATAATCGACCCTGGCTTGGCAGCCAGCCGTCAGTGACTTCCTCACTGATGTGATGTGGCTTCCTCTGTCTAGAAGTATTTTCATGGCAAAAGCTTTGAGGAGACTTTTTCCAAGTTTCTCGACCTCATGTATTTACGTGTGCTACTAGATTGGCATCAAGTTCTTTTTACCTTTTACCGTTGAAATAGTTAAATGTAACTCTCTCTTCTACTCTGACAGTTTCTTTTCTCCCACTTCTCGTTTGTGGAACTCATTTCCTTTTGCTTGCCTCTCTGATAAAGTTTAAATGCAACGTCAATGTCCATCTTCACTCTACTTAATTTCCATCCATATCTTATCCTTTCTTCGAAATCTCCTATACTTCCTAATTTTTTAAACTATAACCTACTGCTCATTTGTGGGAGTTCTACCTTTCTAGGCGTAAGATTATTATAAAAAAATTTCTTTATGTATTCCGAAGCCTACTATGTCATCGTTGTCAACTCTATATTTTTGTGATCAACAGAGTAGAGTCACTGATAATGCGTTGCACGTTTTCATTATATTTTCCCACACAGATTGAATGTGGGTAAATCCACTGTTCTGTGAACAAAGGATTTGAACCTAGTCTTGCGCCGCTCCGATCATTCGTTTCTTTTTCTTATTCAAGAAACTTTTTCTAAACAATTTCGATGTTAACGATCCTGCAGCAACTTCGGTTTATAAATGTTGTTGTCAAACTGGATGTGTTTTCTCACCATTTCTATCGGATAAACTCTCCCGAAATAAAAACTGACATCAAATCTCTTTAATCTTCTCCGTCTTCTTTATTGTTATATTATGTATCACACCAGTAATATCTTATATCATTTCGCTAAGACATAGTTGTTTGAATTTTGTTGAAGAAATCCAGCGTATCAATTCCTAAGAGCAGGATTCTTATTTTTCCTTAATTTCCTTCTTTCTTTCTATCTTTCTCGCACGCTTTTTAGAATTTCCTTAATAAGACATCCTTGACATTTCGAAGGCAAAGGCATCTGAAGTATTCGAATGTATGCAACACAATCTATTGCTCTTTTCATCTTTATTTATCTAACTGAGAAATACATTTGTATGTATGAAAGTTGATGTATCATTTGAATATCTTACAGATTTATATCTCGTTATATATTTCTCTCAGAATATGGCTCTCTCTCTCTCTCCCTTATATATATATATATATATATATGTGTGTGTGTGTGTTTATATATATATATATATATATATATATATATATATATACTCAGTTATCTCTCTCATGCACATATAGACTACCAGCCATAATTAGTAGGCTACCCCAGATTTTTTTAATGATGTATTTCATACTATTTTTTGTATTTATTGCCAAGAGGATAATTCTAAATAAAAAAATAGGATGGTTGTTTTATTTTTTTTTTTTTTTGTAAAAATTTTTGTAAAATTTTGCAAAATTTTACAAGGCAAGAAAGCAATGATGAACTCGTCTGTATTACCTAAAATTTTCTTCATTCTCTCATTGATGAAACTGAAATATAGGTAATTATCAAATATTTATACATTCATTTAATGCACATTTTATTGTGTAGTATTAACAAAAAAAAAACATTCTATTTTCATTTGCAATTATGCACTTGGCAATAAATATCAAAAGATAGTATGAAATACATCATTTTTTTTTAAACACTGGGGTGGCGTAATAATTATGCCCGGTAGTGTATATACACAATTCACACACACACACACACACACACACACACACACACACACACACACACACACACATATATATATATATATATATATATATATATATATATATAGGGATAGATATACATATTCACACAAGATACGAGAAATGAATTGCCGTCTCAACTGAAAAATGAAACTAACATGTCATTTTGACGTAGATATTTACCAAAATTGGACAAATATATCTTGAAATGCTAAAGAGTACATTTATTGAATAAAATCGCAATTGTCTTCGACCACGGGCTCCAGACGACTTTAGAATCTCTTGCAACTCATCTGGAGGGTCTCGTTGATTAAGTTGGTGGATGTTGCCATAATCCTTGCCTTCAGTTAATCTTTAGTGTTTCAAAGAGTTTTGTTGGTCTCTCGCTCAGATGGGCTCTACACATAATAATCAAGGGTTTGCAGTCGGGGGAGATAAGTGGCTGATGTGGTCCCAGACATTTTCAGACATCAATGGTTCTCCTGCTTGTGTGGCATGGTGCAGGGTCGTGTTGCCAGACCTAGGCTTTTAAAGCAGCCACCCTATTAAACCAGGGAAGCACTGCCTCCGTAAGTCATTTTATATAAGCCTCGGTATTACGTCTGGGGTCCTGTAAGAATATGAATAGACGGATGACGACGCCATCACTAGTAATCACTTAAGACACTATGATGTTGACTGAATATATAATCCACCTCTTTTCGAATCTTCTGAATTGTCATCAGATTGATAATGAAATACTCTGAAATATTCATAATAGCTATTCCGGCGTCAATGCCCAGAAGTACATCATGTCGTTTCTAAATTTCTAGCAGAGCGAACTGCGCCAATGTACTCCTTTCTTTCAAAGATGGTGTCCAATTCACCCTACTCTAATTTGCAGTCAGTAAAACCAAAAATGAACAACGTGTATGGTAACTATTTACAAATGAAATTATATATATATATATATATATATATATATATATATATATATATATATATGAACTTATTTTTAAAGGAACTTTGTGTGTGTGTGTCTGTGTGTGGGTCCGATACCTATAGCATCCTAAACGGCTGAACCGATTCTTTTGAAAATTTACACAGTTGTACTATAAGCGCCTGCGAGTGTTCTTAGCTAGGTTTTATGTTAAGGTAACCCGGATAAATTTCGAAAATCGATAATCGAAAAAATCGGGTTATAGAAGGAGTTGTCCGATTTTAATCAAATTTGATACACTCATAGATAAAGGCATAAGAAACGATATTCAGAAGTTTCAAGGTTGCAGTTCTTACAATAGTGCAGAAAATCAATAATATATATATATATATATATATATATATATATATATATATATATAAGTTGAAAGATATTTGTGTGTGTGTCTGTTTATCTGCCTGTATGTCTGTATTCTTTTCAAGCCTTTTATTTTAGTTTTTGCTTCAGGTTTGGCTCTAAGTAGGTATAATTGTACTCCTTAGTCTCAGCCATGATGCCATTTACTCAGAGGACTTATTTAGCCTTCAGAATTCAGTTTACTACTAAAAATTTTATTTGATATCGATACCAGGAAATCAAAATTTGACTTACATCCATTCATTTTTCTTTCAGTCTACGGTTTTGCTTTAACTGGAAACAACTATTGCTTTTTAGTCCTTCGTACCAACGTCCAAAGAGTCTGAGCTCCAGGACCATGGATTAGTTTTAAAGCTTTTTTTACACCCGAGCAACGCTGCTAGTATATATATATATATATATATATATATATATATATATGCTGAATGTTCAAGCTCAAACTTTATCGACGAAAACACTTTGACCTGGATATATGCTAAAAATATATTGTTTTAAGTTGTTATATGTCTAGCCACAAGATGAGCTATGATACAGCAAAACAGGCTTGTATGTGGATAATTAATATATATATATATATATATATATAGAGAGAGAGAGAGAGAGAGAGAGAGAATGAGTGAGTGAGATTGAAAGAAAGAGAAGAGAAAAATGTTTGACAAAATTGAAAATTTCTATATTTCTTTAATTCCTTACCATCACTTGTCTCTCTCTTCCTCTACCAATAAAACGAATATTGGTCTGAATGAATTTTTTCAGAGAAAAACGCGTCACTTATGAATTTTTCCATTCTGTCATTCATTTATTCAATACAAGCCTGATATACAGATATATAAAATATATGCATATATAAACCCTCCACAGAGAGGCCTGTTTAGCTGTGTCACAATTCTTCAGTGCGACTAGATTAACCATTATATATATATATATATATATATATATATATATATATATATATACTGCCTTTGCGATTTCACTGGCCCGATTGACTCAGTCGACTATAAACTTAATTGGGCGATTAAAGTTTATTGTTTACTCGCTCGCAGTCGATTAAAAATCTCGCAATGGAACGTGTTGCTTCAAATATAGAAAAAGGAAATCTGATACTTTTTACAACCCAAAAGTATGTCTTGAAGATTCCCAAGTTACTTCGAATGACCTACAATGACATTATTGAACTCTTTGGTCTTATGCATGGCGCCTGATCTTCCCGGTTAGTCTAAACATTCTTTTAATTAACGCTTCCAGAGTGGAGCCAAAATGCCTCTGTTGCTCAGATTAAAGACGCTCACAGATTTTTAGAAATTCATTTCGAATAATATTATCCATTTCCACCACGCTTACGAAAATTTAAAACGAACATTTGAAAGAAAAAGCAAAAAATACGCATATTTCTGTCAACCACACACCGAAAAACAAATTATATAAGTAAGCAATTTTTTTATAGAAAGTCGTTGAGAAAATCAGACTTGTTATTTTTTACCATCTATGAGATGGAGGTTGTAGTCAAACACAAGAAAGAAACTACGAATTTAGGTGCCTCTACTCAATTGCTAAAAAAACAAAAAAAAACAGCATATCATGATTTTAAACTTAATAAAAACAAAATTTTATCATCACAATGTTTATGTCATTATTAAGAGGAAAGATCAAATTTTGTTGTTATCATTTTTAAAAAATGTTTCATCCTTTCTAACACGTTCGAAATTTTAATTAAAATTTCATTTTTTGTTTTCCGTCAGAGATTCACGGCGATTATTTAAAAGGCGATTATTTAAAAGGCGATTATTTAAAAGGCGATTATTTAAAAAATGAAGTCGGTCGAGTAAAATGATTTTAGGGCGAGTAAATTTTCCCTCGCTCTCAATTTCTTTTTCAAATGTCAAAGGCTATATATATATACATATATATATATATATATATATATATATATATATATATATATATATATATATATGACTGATGCCAAATATATTTACTAATATTATACAAAAATATCTTGAAATACTAAAGGGTAAATTTATTGAATAAAATCGGAGTTGGTTTTGACCACGGCTTCTAGATGAATTCAGAATCTCCTACAATTCTTCTGGGCGGTCTACTTGTTTGTTGGTGAATGTTGGCATAATCCTTGCCTTCAATTCATCTTTGATACTCAAATAGATAAAAGCATGTTCATATATATATATATATATATATATATATATATATATATACTTTTAGCTAAAACCATTTATATATGTATATATATAGAGAGATATGCTTTTATTTTTTTCTCTAAATATAGATAGATACAGGGTGTGACAGGTAAACTGTCGCTTTTTTATATTTTGATTTTGTGTATCCGCTTTGTTTATTTGGATTGTGTCGACTTCACACTATAGTAAGTCAGTTGAGCATCGTCTGTGAGAAAAGGACTATGGCAATTTTGAAGGTATGGAAGTTCTGAAAACTCACATCGTTCTGATATGAAAAGAACTCCTGAATTTGTTGGTAAAGTCTCAGCATGAATACAGAGGCCTACATCATGTGCCTGGACGGGTAATGCCACCATAGGTCAAACGATGGCCTTATGCCTGGCAACAGGATTCTGCACCACGTCACTCAAGCAGGATAACCCTATCATAGCAATCAGACAATTTCTGCGAAAACATTACGCTTCACGTCTAGTAATCTAACTTCTCAGGCTGTAACCACACCTGCTTATTATGTATGGGGGGTACTTGTGCGAGAGACTAACAAAACTTCTTTTAGCACCAAAGATGAGCTGAATGCAAGGATTATGTCAACATTCACTAACAAACAAGGAGACTATGCACAAGATTTGTAGGAGATTCCGAAATCAACTAGAGACCGTGGTCGAATCCAATGGCGATTTTATTCAATAAATTTGCTCTTTAGTATTTCAAGATATTGTTGTATTATTTTATTAAATATATTTGTTAAAATGAGATGTCAATGATATTTTCATTTCTGTGCCATTTAGACACTTAATACATTATACCACTCACACGCACGCATACACACACATATATCTTTTAAAACTGCGCTTTCCAATATATATATATATATATATATATATATATATATATATATATATATATATATATATATATATTTACACCGTTATCCAATATATATATATATTTATATTTATATTTACTCTGTAATATTTTATTACATGGAGCTCTCTTCCTGTATCATTTTTTAATATTAAAATAAAATTTTTAATATTAATTAGGATCGGGTTTTTGGAAAGCGTGTGTCACTGTCCAGTCTATTTCTTTATCCTAAATATATATATATATATATATATATATATATATATATATATATATATATATATATATATATATATATGTAGTAAAATTTCTTTATCCTATATATACATATATTTATATTTATATAGTAAAATATAAATATAGTAAAATTACTTAAAATCTAAAAATATATATACTATATATATAAAGTAAAATAGTAAAAAAAAATATATATATATATATATATATATATATATATATATATATATATAGTAAAATTGTCCAAAATCTAAAAATAGACATTGATTGCTAACCGATTTTTTTTGTAACGAAAATTCTTAACCTTCAATTTTTTTTCTTTTTTATTTCATTTTGAATTGTGGTAGTTGCCAATGAGATTTGAAATCTCTCTTAGGGATTTCATGTTGAAATGATCATTCAACAGTTTTGAACCTCAAAATTTATTTTATATATATATATATATATATATGTGTGTGTGTGTGTGTGTGTGTGTGTGTGTGTGTGTGTGTGTGTGTGAAGTTTGAATCTAGATATCTATCTGTGTACACACACGCAAATACAAACTGTACAAGCAAGTGTGTGTCACTGTCCAGTCTTGATTTCTATTACATAAAACTCACACTGTCTGTAAACTGACCACATTATGGAATGGTCAATGATACCCTCACCGTCAGCTCTTCCGCTAAAAAAGAAATCCAGCCTAGGGTCAGGCCTCATTTGCGCTATGTACAACCTGAGTTTGAATCATCTTGAGCCTCCCTTGAAGGTCAAGCAATGGTTCTCGAACAGACCGGCAAAGGTCAAGAAATTGTTGTTTACTCCCTTAAACGACTTTTCCTGCCATATCAACGTCAAATGACCACATGCGATGACCACAGGTCAGGCGATACTGCTACTCCCTGGCTTATGCTTTTCCTATTGTATGTCAAAACGGCGCCCATTATGTTTCAGACGATTCATTATCGCTTGGCGACTGGGTTGTGGTTAGGGAGATTACTTGTAGCCATGAGGTTTACTGTGTTATAAATCATTATGTTCTTCATTAATTATAGTTTAATATGATTTTATAATACAATAACTATATTTAACAGATACAGTTAGTCAGTTAAGTGCCATAAGTGAAACACACTTGGGCGATCATGTCTCGAAAGAGACATGGCTGACTAGGTAGAAGATTTTCCAGCAGTGGTTTACCATTACTTTACCATTACTTTATGCGGTAGACTGGTTGCCAGTCAAGGCTATAGAACCCAATCTGTTCTGTTACTTAACCCATAACTGGAATTCTGTTATGTTGAGAGTAACAGAAATAGTTTGGTAAATAATCACAAACAACGGAAATAAAGTAAATGAATTATATTACCGGAAAATAATATGTACAACAGAGTTAGTATAATACAGGAACAATGATGTAGTAAAGTAATAAGACGTAGTCCGTGTATGGTACACTTCCGGTAGCGAACCGGAAGTAACCGACTGACTTGGTATTCAGCTGAACAGTCAACGCGACGCACAACGCTACAACTGCAAACTGAGGTCTTTCTACTATCACTTTATATAGTGGTAGGAACAGTCCATTATTTGACAAAGGTGGAGAGCGCCCTAACAAATTCGAACTCGGCTCGAATTCCAGTTGAATTCATTGTATTCACTTGCAATGTTTTCCTGAAACAAATAATATTAACCTGAAACTAAGGGTAAGTATAAGACTGAAAATTTAAAACTTCTCTTTTCTCATATATAATTTTACTATTTTACTTAAAGTTAATTCACTTGTTAACAGATACAGTCAGTTAATTGCCATACGTGATACACGATTGGGCGATCATGTCTCAAAAGAGACATGACTGACTGGGCAGAAGATTATCCCGCAGTAGGTTGCCATTGCTTTCTGCGATAGACTGGTTGCTGACCAAGGCTATAGAACCCAATCTGTCCTGCTATTTAACCCATAACTGGAAGGTATAGACGGATTAATACCTTTCCCAAGGTTATTTGCGCGTAAGTGAATGCAAGGTAATCAACTGGAATTCGAACTCGGCTCTCCGATTTCTCGTTCCGAGTCGATATCCACTGCGCTACAACGCACATCAGATAACAGATACACGTGGACATAAATAACTTCCCGTTTGAAATTAATAAAATATATAACAGTTTAATTAGATTAACCATTATCCTTATGTTTACATCCTTTTGTTTACACAATTTACATTGGTCGGATTGTTATCCTCATCTTTGTTGTGATATGTAAGATGTTTCGGGTCGTTGTATGCCGAGGTCTTCTTCAGGTGTTTAAAATTTGTAACCGAACCTTTTATTTCGTTCACTGGAGTAGACTTTTCTAGTTCCACGTGCCATGCCTCCTCTGAATATTTATTTCCTTTTAACTCTCCTCCCACTTCTGTTGTGGCCAGGTACTTTTGGGTGAAGACACTGGATTACTTCTAACAACTCTTTTATCCACTGGGTTACGTGTCCTTGGGACTAGTACAGTCTACCTGGGTGAAGAAATAAATGGTTAGGTTCAAAATTCCAAACCCCTGAAGTAGACCGGAAGGTAGACGGTTTGACACGTCATGAATATGACAACTAAGAATATCCGGACAAATTGAATAGTGCAAATAATTAAATACCTCATCTCGGAAACATAGATTCTTAGTTTATCCTTTGGTGTCTGTTTATTTTTTTCACAAATATCCAAATTATAATTATAAGCTATAATAAATATATATATATATATTTCATTTGTAAACAAATTATTTCGTAACCACTGTTTCTACCTTCGGGTGTCTTTAGGCGATTCGCAACAATAATAATATTGTAAATCGTATGAAGACACCGGCAGGTAGAAAACATTGTTGCATAATAACTCGTTTACAAATGAAAAATATTCAAAAGGTCTACAATATAATTGTATTGAATACTTTTTAATACAACTGTATACTGGTCTAATTTAATTATGACCAAAAACTAATATATATATATATATATATATATATATATATATATAAGCACTAAACTAAATTCTATACAAAAAAAAACAATCTAGTGTTCCAATTTACATGCCCATTCAGAGATTGCATCTCTGATACTAATAAAAAACATAGTGCATATATTGGTTTTACTACAACCACACTCTTCCGTAGACTTACATGTCATCTTTCTGATCAGTGTACAATTAAACAACATTTCCCTGAAAAACATAAACATGTAGGTAATATCAGACAGATTTTGCTCAACAATACGGTGATCCTTACTCATACTTATAGTAAGAGGAACCTTCAGATATTGGAGGCCATGTACATCAAATATAAACAACCAACACTTAATAAAATCACCTTTAAAACCGGACATAACACGTTACAATACATTTGAATACATGGTTTTGTTGTCATTTCGCGCTATCACGTGACGTCATAGAACCGCATTGCAAATTTGAGAACTACGTTTGCTATTATTGGTAACTATTGCCGTTGCCAAGCGGAGTTTTATGTCAACACAAAATAAAATCGACGGTGATGGTGGATGTTATTGTATTACCGTCTAAATAACATCTTTGAAGATGGCTCATGTGAGCCGAAAGCTTAGAAGCATATTAATAAAAAATTATCCAAATTTTGGAGAATTTTTATTTTTAATTTAAACTGAAATTAAAGCCAAAATACGACGTTTAGAACGGCTCATGATTAAACATAATAAACATTCATTGTCTCTTATATTTAACAGTATATGTTTAGAAAAAAATATATATATATATTCAGATGAACCTTAAGTAAAATAGTAAAATTATGTATGAGAAAAGAGAAGTTTTAAATTTTCAGTCTTATACTTACCCCTAGTTTCATGTTAATATTATTTGTTTCAGGAAAACACGATCTTTCAGAAAGAAAAAGAAAAAAAGAGAGATAGAGAGAGAGAGAGAGGGGAGAAGAGAAGCGAAGAGAAGAGAAGAGAGAAAGAGATAGTGCACATAAAATTTACTTGGGTATCATAAAAGTATGGAAACCCAAAATAGTTATACTATGCTTGCCACTTGAGTTACCTGGAAAACTAGCAAGACGTTTCAACCAAGAAAAGAAGGTGTCGGTAGGAATGTGTCACGTGTCCAGCGACAGAAAGCAAATCGAGAAACTCTACCAACAAATGGCGAATCTTATGGAAAATGAGATGCGGCGGGCATTTTCATAAAAATATTCCAAAGAAAGAGATCCACTTGAAATTCTATGTAGGCATACTTATAGCCAAGTGCTTGAATTCTTGTTAAATATGATATATTACTGGCCACTTAAGATGATTTAACTGGATTAACGCATGTTACCGGATATTATGCGTTTTCCTGTTGTGTTTATATATATATATATATATATATATATATATATATATATATGTGTGTGTGTGTGTGTGTGTGTGTGTGTGTGTGTGTGTAAATAAAATAGATGGACAAGTGTTTTCGTAACTATGCAAATATTTGAAAATATTATATGATCTGTAGGCATATGATCTGTAGGCATATGATCTCTAGGTAAATGAGCTGTATTGAAAAAATACTTGATTTGCTGCCAACGGAAGTTCTGTTGTCAGAAATTTTGTCTAGTAGAGTAATTTAGTCACTTTGATATTTCAATCCTGTTTGAATGTTTGGCTAATTTGGCTTGGTGCAAGACTGGGGCCTGAGCTGGTAATTATCCATTTGCACTTGAGGAGAACACTCCCTACTGTGACGCCGGTGTTTATCTGGTAACTGGAATTATGGAGAGATATCAATCTAAAATTTATAGCTCTCTCCTAGTTATAGCCTTTCATACTCAGTACTTAGTATATGTCTCCATGAAATTGAATAGGGTTTTCCACCAAAAGACAATATTTACTAAAATCTTATCCACAAAGCATTTCATTCTTGATATGAGCTCGATAATTAGGTTTTGTTCTAATTATTTTGCTTTGTACTAGAGTAAGCCAAACATATTATTAAGCCGGAAGAGAAATGTTTCATACAAACACAGGCATTTAAAAGGTTTTGGGGGCCTGCTGTAGTCTCTGAAGTCATTAAGCTTTTTTCACTGGTTCCAGAGATCGGAATACGTCGTCATGAACAATGAAGGATAGGAAAATTTGATTTTTCAAGCAAAGTAGAATTGAAATGAATGTCTAACCGAGACACAATCTTTCAACAAGGCAGATGAATTTAATAGTAAAATATTTAAATATTATTCACATTTGGATACTTCAGTTAAATGACATACCGTAGTGATCATGTCTTGAAAGAGACATGAATGACTGGTCAGAAAATTTTCCTGCATTAGGTTGTGCAGCAGAGTAGATTCCAACCAAGGCTATTGATCTCAATCTTTCCTCTTATTTAATCCATAGCTGGGGGAAAGAGATAGATTAATACCTTTCCCATAAACTTTTGCATGAATGTGAATCCAATAAGTTCAACTGAAATTCGAACTCGGCTTCCCGATTTTTCGTTCCGAGCCGATATTCACTGCACTACAACACACATACTGACTTTGGTATTTACGGAACTAAAATTTCTGTCAATAATACACATTTCTTACTCTATGATGTTTGGTCCTCATCTAATGAGAGTGTTCGTTTGAATATAGTATCTTTTCAAATTCTACTCCAATCCTTGTTTTCCACGTCGATATCAACAGCAATATCGACATAGCATTTGATGACCTTGTACATCATTCATGACCATTGATTTTATTCACATTTTTCATATCGGACGATGACAGCTCATTCAATCATTTCCTTGTAAGTGGATTTCTTAGTAGGCTCATCCTAAAGTGCTGATAATAATAATAATAATAATAATAATAATAATAATAAACATTAATTTTTTATTTCACTATTTTAAACATAAACATTAATTTTTTCCTTCGTATATAATTTAAATTGTATGTTTCTTCTTTTAATGATCCTTAAATAGATTTAATGATCCTTAAATAGATCCTTAAATAGATTTATTAACTAGTTTTCTAAAGCAAGACAACGAAAAAAATACGACGAAAAACACTAAAAAACTGTTCGAACTACGATATTCTTTCTTAGAAAGAATATGTAATAATTTTTTTTAATATTTGTTCGTTCATTTTATATATTTATTTATTTTTCGATTATCTTATTCTCGTTGGATTTAATGAAAGAATAACACAGAATACAGTGGGCGAACAAATTATTATTTTTAAATTTTACGGTAGTAAACTCAAAGGTATGTCCACTTTTTCTTTCCTATTAAAAATTTTTGAATTTTTTTTTTTTAAACGTAAACATTAATTTTTAATTTCACTATTTTAAACATAAACATTAATTTTTTCTTCGTATATAATTTAAATTGTATGTTTCTTCTTTTAATGATCCTTAAATAGATTTATTAACTAGTTTTCTAAAGCAAGACAACGAAAAAAATACGACGAAAAACACTAAAAAACTGTTCGATCTACGATATTCTTTCTTAGAAAGAATATGTAATAATTTATTTATATTTGTTCGTTCATTTTATATATTTATTTATTTTTCGATAATCTTATTCTCGTTGGATTTAATGAAAGAATAACGCAGAATACAGTGGGCGAACAAATTATTATTTTTAAATTTTACGTTAGTAAACTCAAAGGTATGTCCACTTTTTCTTTCCTATTAAAAATTTTGAATTTTTTTTTTTTTGCAAGGACAATGGTTGATAGTAGCAACAATTGTTTTTATATTAACAATACTCTCTAAGTGCAGTGATGTTTTTTTTATTTTTTATTTTTTTTTTCCGTCGAACGACCGTTACGTCCAAGTTTGTTTGTTTTTTCAACCAGCGTCTCTCTCTTTGAATTTTTCCTTTTCTCAATATGAAATTCTGTTTTAATATAAACAGGATTTTTTTCTTTAGATATTATCGATTTTTTTTTTTGCTATTATAATTTTCTTAAAAACAAAACAAAACAAGAAAATAAATTAAATCCGATGAAAAACAATTTCTACGGTATTATTTTATAGAAAGTCTACGTATTTATTGATATATTTATTTTTATTTATTTATTGATTTAATTTACTTATTTAATTTATCTTATTCTGATAACCCTATTTTTGACCAACGACTTTATTGAAAAAATAAATGATAAAGTGGACGAACAAATTATTACATTTTTTTTTTCCGTTGAACGGCCGTTACGTCCAAGTATGTTTTTTTTTTCGTTTTTTTTTTCAACCAGCGTCTCTCTATTTGAATTTTTCTTTTTCTCAATATGAAATTCTGTTTTAATATAAACAGGATTTTTTTCTTTAGATTTTATCGAATATTTTTTTTTTTTTTTTAACCAACGTCTTTCTCCTTGAGTTCCAATCGCGTATATGTCAGATGTTGCTTGGCAGCCCATTTAGGAGAAGGAAAACTCCGAACAACAACCCGCAACTCAAGGTGTTAATCGTGCCGAGGAGTGAATGGCTACTGCGTTATGAGGTCACAAACGATCCCCTACAGGCTTCGGGACCCTGTTTGTAAAAGACGTGCCGGGCAACTTTGGGTGGACTTTTGGACCCGTGCGTCACTCGTGGGAAAAACATGAAAAATACAAATAGAAATAAAAAGTCCAGTATGGCTCTTCCAGTGGATAAACAGGGAGCCCGTCCTTCAGGAGGGAACCTACCTGAGGTCGAAAAATCTGCCATAGGAACAAACTCCTACACAAAGAATGAATCTTCAGGTTCCCACAACCATGATAATCCTAATGATGGTCCTGAAAATTCACCAGCTAGATCTACAACCGTATATTTAAAGAAAGAAAAAATAAAATGGTCTCGTGAGGAGTACAAAGTCGTTATGACTGCATTTCATGAAGCGTTACTCAAACCTCAAAAAAACATGACTCGCCAAACATATGACATTTGGCGTGAAAAAGTTGGTCAAGCAAATAGAAAGTATATTGACGAAAATAAATTAGCCAATGTACGTAGGTACATTATTCGTAATAACCGACTGACAGAGGCTGAAACTAATGAAATTAAAAGAATTGTAACAAGAAGAGACGAATCAACAAAATATGACAAGGAACCGGAATCAGAAATAAAAAGTAATAACATCAAACAAGCCACAGGTCATAATGTAGAAACCGTGAAACACGCAAATCACTGCGAAGATAATGCTGTAAGCTTAAAAGTGCTGGAAAGGTGTGATCTGAGTCAGTTAAAAGACAAAAATAAAACGAGTTCAGAACACATCGAAGATAATTATTTGACGGAAAATAAGAACAATATACAGGAAGCCAAGATAGAAATAAAAAACCACCTAAGTCAAATACAAAATATTACAATGGAGGAACGAGAACAGATCCCAAAATTACAACCAACAAAACATAACCTCCGAACTATTAAACTCTATAATGCAGCACTGAAATTAATACTGGATGAAGACACACATACAAATATCAACGAAGTAATATATGCATCAGCATCAGCAGCAACAAAAAAATTGAATATCAAAATAAAAACAAGTCAGTCTCGTAGACGTGAAGCTCCACCTTGGAAAAGAAAAATAGAAAAAGAAATCGAACAACTTAGAAGTGAACTATCAATACTGGATGAACTGAGTAGAGGAATAAATGTAAGAACTAGGAAAAGCAGAAGAGCCGAAAGAAAATATAACATTAGGAATGAAAATGAAATCTTATCAAATAAAGAAAAAATAAAGCAAAAAATCCAACTGAAGGCTCAAAGGATAAGACGCTATGAAAAAAGAGCAAGATTTTACAGACAAAACAAGATTTTTCAGATTGATACAAAGAGATTTTACAGGAAAATAGGTAAAAAAAGAATTGAAGTGACAGTCTCCCCCAGAATGGAAGAAGTCACACAGTTCTGGGAAAAGATATGGGCTTGCCCTAAAGAACATAGCAAGGAAGTACATTGGATTGCGCAAGAGATAGAACGAATGAAAAATAAACCAGAACAGACATGGTCTGGAATTACAGAAGATGATGTTAAATTTGCACTAAAAAAAGCACACAATTGGAAATTCCCAGGTATAGATAAAATTCCTAACTTTTGGCTATATTATTTAAATGCAGCACATAAAAAACTAGCCAAAGAACTTCAAGAAATGGTTGACGATCCCACTAAAATTCCTGCATGGATGACCAAAGGAATTACATTTCTTCTACCCAAGAATGGTGACACAAACAACCCGAAAAACTACAGACCAATTACATGTCTTCCGACAATATATAAACTATTAACATCTATTTTAACAAAACAGACATATTTATTCTTAGAAAGAAATGACATGATACCGCTTGTACAAAAAGGGTGCAAACGTGGCTGTTATGGTTGTAAAGACCAATTCCTAATTAACAAAATGATCCTGGAAAACTGCTACAGTACAAAGAAAAATCTTAGTACTGCCTGGATAGATTATCGAAAGGCATTCGATAGTGTGCCACATTCCTGGATTTTAAAGACTTTAAATATATACAAGATATCGCCCGTCATCATCAATTTCATCAAACAGTGCATGTCTATATGGAAAACAACCCTTTACCTCAATCATATAAATGGAACCTATAAGTCTGATGATATAAACATCAAAAGAGGTATATTTCAAGGTGATTCTTTATCTCCCTTACTATTCTGCATATCATTAATAGCACTAACCAGTCAACTTAAGACAGAATGTGGTTATAAAATAGGCCAAAAGAAAATAAGCCATCTATTTTACATGGATGACTTAAAGTTATATGCTAAGAATGATAATGAGCTGGAAGGTCTTCTGCAAACTGTAAAATGCTTCAGCGAAGACATTGGAATGAAATTTAATTTGAATAAATGTGCTAAAGCTACAGTTTTACGTGGATCAATACAAGAAATATCCTCAATTAGCTTAGACCCTGCTGTAACAATAAAAGAATTGAAACCAGAAGAAGCTTATAAATACCAAGGTGTAAATGAGAGCGAAAACATTCACCATAAAAAAATGAAAGAAATAGTGCGTAAAGAGTACTATAGAAGGCTTCGAATGATATTAAAAACTGAATTAAATTCACAGAACAGAGTTATGGCCATTAACAGCCTTGCAATCCCAGTTGTTCAATATAGTTTTAACATCTTAAACTGGACTCTAAACGACATCAGGCGAATGGATTGTAAAACAAGAAAGCTTCTTTCTAAGCATAAGATGCATCATCCAAAGGCTGATATAGACCGTCTATACATATCCCGTAAAGAAGGTGGAAGAGGTCTTATTCAGCTGGAATTGTCATACAAGACAACAACTATCGGCTTACTAACATACATAGAAACAACAAAGGATTGGATGATACAATTAGTAAGGCAACATGAAGAAAGAAAGAAAAAATATTCAATAATAAAAGAAGGCAGTAAATACAAACAAGATTTACAGTTAGTAGATTCTGTAGAAAAGCAAAACAGAAGCCAAGAATCAACTATTGCGGCAAAAAACATGAAAATGAAAGCCAAAGATAAAGCTCTTGTACAGATGAAACAGCGCTGGCAAGACAAACCTCTGCATGGCCAATATCCAGAACGTGCCAATAAATCCAATGTTGACAAAGTTAATACTCATCGATGGTTACGTGCATCTGGATTAAAGTCTGAAACTGAAGGCTTTATTCTTGCAGCACAAGACCAAAGTCTTTTCACTAGAAACTTTCAGGCAAATATTATGCATAATAATATGGATCCAAAATGCAGGTTCTGTGATAAATACCAAGAAACAATAGACCATCTAATCTCAGGCTGTTCTGTTCTTTCCCCCAAACGAATATAAAAATCGCCACGATAGAGTGGGGCAATATTTACATTGGGCAATGTGCAAACACTATGGAAAATATGTAAACAAACACTGGTATGAACATCACCCAGCACAGGTTACGGAAATAGAAGATGTCACCATTCTATGGGATTACACCATCTACACAGACAGAAAAATTGAAGCAAATAGGCCGGACATTAATGTTAAAAACCAGAAAGAAAAAACTTTCCTATTAATTGATATGGCGTGTCCAGTGGATTGTAACATAGCAACCAAGGAATTCGAAAAACTGTCAAAATATAAAGACCTCGAAATTGAAATAGAAAAAATGTGGTAATTGAAAACAAGAATCGTGCCAGTAGGTGCACTTGGAATGATAAAAATGGAACAAAACAACACATTGAATGAATCTCTGGAAACCCCAGCTAAAGAGATAGATATTAAAATTGTCTTGTTAATTGCAGTTCACACACTATGGAGAAGTTTATCTATGTAACACTACGCAACTGTTTTATTAGTCTTTTATCTCTTCGGAATTGGTAAACTCCAGAACATAATAAAAGGTTCCAAAACAAATTATATCCAATAACTGAATGCTTTAAATCATATATATATATATATATATATATATATATATATATATATATATATATGACAAAATTATATATCTTGTTTAATTTAACATGAAACAACACATTTTTTCAATGTCAATGATTGTTAAATAAGAAGCAGGTCCATCACCTTTTCCTTTAATATGAAAATTACATTTTAAAAATTTCACACTGTTCTTAAAATTATATAACTTAAAAAATGTCTTTGTAAAAGTCTACACCCCTCAGATATACTGTTTTATCACGTAGTTTATCATTGATATATACAATTCAGAACAACAAAAAACGATGTGTGCGTTCTACCTTAACAAACAAACTTGGCCAGTCTATTACTTTGCTATATAAAGTGAATTAACTACCTATACAATCATCCACCACATGATTTCTTGGTATGTTGGTCATTGGACTCTGACTTTAAACATAATGTGTCCAGCTCAGGAAAGAATATGAGCAAGCTATTTCAGACACAAGGATGTGCGTTGTGGTACAGCGGATATCGGTTCGGAACGAAAAATCGGGGAGCCGAGTTCGAATTCCACCTGAATCCATTGTATTCACTTACGCGCAAATAACCTTGGGAAAGGTATTAATCCGTCTCTTCCTTCCAGTTATAGGTTAAATAGCAGGACAGATTGGGTTCTATAGCCTTGGTCGGCAACCAGTCTACCGCAGAAAGCAATGGCAACCTACTGCGGGATAATCTTCTGCCCAGTCAGTCATGTCTCTTTCGAGACATGATCGCCCAAGCGTGTATCACGTATGATACTTAACTGACTAACTGACTGATCTCAGACACTGAAAAACCTTATTATTCAAAAGTACAATGAAAAAAAATTGGCTATAAAAAGTTGGCAAAAACTTTAGAATTGCCCCTAAGCATTGTTAAATCGGCAGTTAAGAAGTGGTTAGTGCACAAAACCACTGCTACCCTACCAAGATCTGGGTGACCGAACAAATTTACCAGAGGAGCAAAATTAGAACTGATTCAAGAGGCAAATTCCAACACTAGTGCAACACTGGAAGACTTGAAAACTTCAGTTTCCAGTACTGGGACAGATGTCAATGCATCTACAATTTTCAGTGTATTGCACCGGTCTGGTCTGCAAAGGAGGGTTACTAGAAAAAAGCTTCTTCTGAGGCCTATGCTCAAGAAAGCATGTTGGAATTGACGCAGCAGGTTCATCCACAAAGTATTGACTGAAGACATTCAAAAGTGAGTGTAGACTTTTGCAAAGACATTTTTCAAAACTATCTTTGTTTAAGAATCAAGTATTGGAATATAAAACATTAAATGTTCCTATCAAAATAAACAAAATACGTCCAGTTTTCAAGGGGATGTAGACATTCGCAATGCACTCTCTCTCTCTATCTCTCACACACGCACTCTCTCTCTCTCTATCTCTATCTCTCTCTCTCTATATATATATATATATATATATATATCGCTCATTCAATAATGAATTAGAGCTCTCTGGCTATTGGACGTGTATAATGATAATATACGTGCTAAAAATCTGCTTTCATTTACCGAGCGCCCATAGCCCAGAAATAGAATCGCCGACTGATGCCAATTCGGTCGGGTTTCAATTCTGGGTTAAAAGCAATCGGAGTCTAACCGTACTGATGAGCTGTGATTCAGCGAAACAAATCTCTCTGCGGATGACTATATATATATATATATATATATATATATATATATATATATATATTTATGTATATATATTTGTAAGAACACAATGCACTATATATATATATATACATATATATATATGTGTGTGTGGGGGAGTGTATTTGTAAGAAAGCTGAACAAATAACTCGCTTTGTACATACATACATAAAAGTGGGAAGTGCTAGAAAAGAATGTGTTAGCATAGAACTTACAATTACATCTAGTCAGTTCAATTGAAATTGTTGATACTTCCTTATCAGCTTAGTCAGTCAGTGCCATACGTGATACACGCTTGGGCGATCATGTCTCGAAAGAGATATGACTGACTGGGCAGATGATTATCCCGCAGTAGTTTGCAATTGCTTTCTGCGTTAGACTGTTTGACAGCTAACGCTATATAACCCAATATGTCCTATTATTTAACCCATATCTGGAAGAAAGAGACGGATTAACACCGTTCCCATTTGTGCGTAAGTGAATGCAAGGAATTACAAGGAATTCGAACTAGGCTCCCCGATTTGTCGTTCCGAGTCGATATCCACTGCACCAAAACGCACGTACCATTTTATGTACTCGCTCATAAAAACTTATACGTGTATATACAAGAACAATGCTAACATGTATACACACAGGTGTCTAGTTTTTCACACTGAATGAAGTGGCATACTTCAAATTACATACATCGTAAAAAATCATAAGTTACATCTACCGGCATGTATCATTTGTATTCCAATGCCAATATGCACACACATGAGTATACTGATCAATACGAGAGGGTACAATTAATTCAAGAGGGTACAATTGTGGTGGAGAGGAAATTAAGAATTAAAATCAACCTTCTTCTTCTTCTTCACTTTTACAAAAATTCACAATGACGTGTGAAATTCACGTGCTTAAAGAAAAAGTCGAAACCGAATTTCGCGAGTAGATGTTAAATTGATTTTCTGACCAATGGAAGCGATTTGCAAGACCAAAACGGACTTAGAGATCCAGTGCGTAAAATCTAAATGACTACGAGAAGTCATCTTCGGTCAGTGTCAATCAGACAGTCAGATGGGAGAAGCGAGATGACACACTAAAATGTAACGGGAGAAACTTTGAGTCGACTCGGACGTAAGGTCGCGTCGCACATTTGTTTTATTTTCCCTTCTTTCTCGTGTGCTGGTTCCCTTTACTTCTTCTTCTCCATTCAAAGACATTGCTACTAAACAAACGCTCGGGTGTAATGAAAGCTTTAAAACTAATCCATGGTTCTGGAGCTCACACTCTTTGGATGTTGGCACGAAAGACTAAAAAGCAATAGTGATTTTCCAGTTAAAGCGAAACCATAGACTGAAAGAAAAATGAATGGATATAAGTCAAATTTTGATTTCCTGGTATCGATGTCAAATAAGTTTTTCCTGTCGTAAACTGAATTTTGAAGGCTAAATAAGTCCTCTGAGTAAATGTTATCATGGCTGAGACTAAGAACTACAATTATACCTACTTAGAGCCAAACCCGAAGCAAAAAGTAAAATAAAAGGACTGAAAAAAATACAGACATACAGGCAGATAAACAGACACACACACAAACATCTTGCCTTTTATATATATATATTATATTATCGATTTGCTGCACTATTGTAGGAACTGGAACCTTGAAACTTCTGAATATCGTTTCTTATGTCTTTGTCTATGAGTGCCTCAAATTTGATTAAAATCGGACCACTACTTCTATAACCGGATTTTTTCGATTATCGATTTTCGATATTTATCGGGGGTACGTCGACACAAAACCTAGCTAAGAACACTCGTAGATGCTTATAGTACAACTGTGTAAATTTTCAAGAAAATTGGTTCAGTTCTTTCAGAGTCTATAGGTAACGGACACACACACACACACACACATACAGACACACACACAGACAATATTCCATTTATAAATAAGTTTAGATTAGATATAAACATTATGCCGTAAGAAAAAATTAAAATTGAAGAAAAATTAAATAAGTGATAGAGTAATAGATGTGAAAAAAGTTTTTTACCAATATTTTTCATTACGAAAATCTCATTAATTTCTGAATTTGACCTGGAAATATCATTAATATCCGACAATTATCGAATTTAGCCAGACTTTTTAAATCAATACAATTTTCATCGCAAATTGATGCTTGTATTTCCTATTCAAATTTATGATCAAACATTTGCGAAAACAAAATTGTTAACAAAATTTTAAAAAATTTTAAGAAGAATTAAAAAATACATCAGAAAATCTTTGGTCTTTTCGCTTAATAATAAAACACAGATTTTGATGAAATAGCTTTCTTTTTACTATCGAATACATTTGCTGGTTCAGCTGCTAAAAATGTTATTAACTGTGTCATGCTAGACAATTTTTCTCGTTTACATCTATCTTACATAGCCGTAAATTTACTATTCGTCCATTCTTAGAAGATTGCTCACACATATGATCTGGTACTTTTTGCGATATATCTAGAGATTCTTGTATAAAATTTTAAAAAAAATCAGCAGTGTTCTAGTGTATTGTCTTCACTCAGTTTATCAACGCCGTAAAATTGTCTTCCTGTGTTTTTTCTATAATTACTTTCGTCACAACTATTTGGATGAGGTCTTTGCTATAATATCAGTTGGATTCCTTGTGTTCACTTACGCACAGATACCCTTGGGAAAGGTATTAATCCATATCTTCCCTCCAGTTATGGGTTAAATAATAGGAGAGATTGGGTTCTGTAGCCTTGGCAGCCAACCATTCTACCGCAGAAAGCATTGGCAACCTAATGCGGGTAATCTTCTACTCTATCAGTCATGTCTCTGTCGAGACATGATCGCCCAAAGCGCGTATTACGTATGGCACCTAACTGATTTCGCTATTTTTGTATTTAAAAGGTGAGTGCTGTAACGATATCCGTTCAGTGTTTTTCACACACACACACACACACATATATATATATATATACCCAGTAATATTACAAAATTTAAATGTTTTAAGCATTCTAAAAGTTTATTGAATGTTAGGTGCTTTGACTTTATCGTTTTACGAAGACGCTTGTTGATGGAATGTTATAAGTTTTAAAATTACCATAATTACCGATCTTATTTCCTGGTAATATCTAGTAGGGATGTCGTATTTAAAAAACTGACACCTTTATAACCATACACAAAATTTCAAAATTCATTTATACTTTAAAAGAAAGTGTCGAGGAAGTCCCACCAATTTAAAATGAGCTGATATGATATTAAAAAAGAATTTTTTTAATCATGTCACCCCGAGCAAGGCATTAACGCCATTGATGGGCAGTGGGGCTACATAAGAGCAAGAGAAAGCCGGAAACCACATCCTAAACAGGGAACAAGGGCTGAGCCTCTTCACCTGTTCAATAGACGTGGGAGGAGTGTGAACCGGGCGATAGTTTAGTCTATTTACTCCAATTGAAAAAAATTTTTTAAAAAAGAAAAGCGTAAAAAGATTGGAAAAGAGAAAGCCGGAAACCACTTCCTAAACAGGGAACAAGGGATGAGCCTCTTCACCTGTTCAATAGACGTGGGAGGACTGTGGACCGGGCGATAGTTTAGTCTATCTACTCCAATTGGAAAAAAAAAAAAGAAAAGAGTAAAAGATTGGAAAAGAGAAAACCGGAAACCACATCCTAAACAGGGAAAGAGGGGATGAGCCTCTTGACCTGTTCAATAGACGTGAGTGGAGTGTGAACCGGACGATAGTTAGCTCTATCTACAGTTAACCGTAAGTACTGTATCGGCGCTTTCTTTTCTTACACTTCTCGTTTGTACGTATATATTCGCAAAGCGGGTGCTGTAACGATATATGTTCAGCGTTCTTACCAATAACTGACGAAAAAATGAAATATAAGATTATTTTAAATGAGATTCGTGTTTCAAACAAGGAATTTTAGCATTTACTTGCACAAGTTATGGCGATCATATTGAATTTTAATACAACTAATAAAGTTTAAGCAAGTTTTATTCAAACTCAGAAACCTTGTGACCAAGTCATGCATATGGAATCCTTTATGTTTAAGCTCTGTTACTTTGTTATGAGAATGTCTGCTTCGGACAACTGATGTATCCACTTGGTGATCCAGGTCGCTGAATTCCTCAGCGATGATAACCTTTGATACGGGTACTTCAGCCACGGTCATCACTTACACTACCAGTGTCATCTGGAACCCTAACTCATGAAGATAACTTCCACTATATCATAATTTTCTCTTTTTAATCATTAGATTTCGTTATCTCTCTTTCCTCAGTAACCTCCCAGCCATTTTCATTCGTTTCAGATTCCGCCCTAATGTGATCCAGAAACGTAAAGAATCTAATAAAACTTGACCTTTGAAAGTTAAATCTAACTCATTACAGCAAAGGACGGCTTCTCCTTAAGGATTTCTGCCCCCTGCCAAATATGAGAGCGCTAGATAGACTCCAAGACCCAGAGTCACCAAGGAAGACTCACAGGCCTTAACATTCGTTTAGGAGTGTTCAGTCACTTCACTTTTATTCATTTATTTATTTAGACTTTGTCACTAACTGCAATAAATGTCAGAACTCATTGCTCTAGCAGATATCTGCGAAGGGGTGGTCAATACTTGTTGCTATACACAAGTCGAAAATAAATACGGGGTTATGCTTAACAAGTTTTTTCTTACTGATCAAATTTCACGCCAAGCTAATTCAGTTAACACTAGGTACCCACTAATATGTACTTAATATATATATATATATATATATATATTGTGTTCTTTTTATGGCGTTCTCACTCGCCCTGACGAATAAAAACATCATAGTCAGCATGAATCTAACAAAGTTTCGTTCCTATATGCGCCTATGGCTTAGGAGTAGCAACTCCGATTGACACCAAATCGGTCTAGTTTCGATGCCAGCCAGAAGCAATTGGATGTGTCTACTCACACTGGTGTGCTGTGATACAGCAAAACAGGCTTGTATGTGGATGACTAATATATATATGTACATATATATATATATATATATATCTAAGTGAATAAGGAACAAAGAAAATATTAACAACGTTCAAAATATTGAATATTAAGTGAATATTTATTATAAATTATAGTTTAGAGCATGTACAAATTATCATCTACTACAAAGTGTACATTTTGTTTCGACATTGAAAGGACAAAGACATTACCTGATTGACATTGTCATTTCAATGTCGGAATAAAACGTACACGTTTTAGTAGATGACGATTTGTACATGTTCTAAACTATAATTTATAATATATATTCATAAACTATGCTGTAAAAAAAGAGAAAAAAACACAGGCATCCCTCTATTAATGCGTATTAGATTAATGCGTTTTTTATTTAGTCAGTTAAGTGTCATAATGATACACGATTTGGGCGATCATGTCTCGAAAGATTATCCCGCAATAGGTTGCTATTGCTTTATACGGTAGACTGGTTTCCAGCCAAGGCTATAGAACCCAATCTGTCTTATTATTTAATCCATAACTGGAGGGAAGAGACGGATTAATACTTTTCGCGTAAGTAAATGCAAGGAATTCAACTGGAATTCGAACTTGGTATGCCGATTTGTCGTTCCGAATCGATATGCACTGTACCACCGCGCACATCCCTCTTTTTGATTGCTACACTAAAATGTTACATACGAATATTTGATTAGTGCCTACACATAATACTCGATTAATGCGGTAAAACTTTCTTCAGTTTAACCATCGTAATTAAAAATGTATTCTTTATAGTTAGCTACATACATATTAGCCGCACGAGAAATTTAAGATCAAAATTAATTATAGCAAACACATCGTCTAGCTTAGTTTCATTTGCAGAATCGTTAATAATAATCTTAACGAGCCGAATGTTGAAAATGGACAATTTAGAGAATTTCTATTTAATCTTAGCCTGATTACTTACACACACACACACACACACACACACACTTGTATGTGTGTGCGCGCATTTATGTGCGTGTCTTTCACTATCAATCAGTTAAGTGCCATACGTGATACACGCTTTGGGCGATCATGTCTCGAAAGAGACATGACTGACTGGGAAGAAGATTATCCCACAGTTGGTTGCCATTACTTGCTGCAGTAGACTGGTTGCTAGCCAAGACTATAGAACCCAATCTGTCCTATTATTTAACCCTTAACTGAGGGAAGAGACGGATTAATACCATTACAAGTGTATTTCTGCGTAAATGAATGCAAGGAATACAACTGAAATTCGAACTCGGATCCCCGGTTTGTCGTTCGGAGTCGATATCCACTGCACCACAACGCACATTTGTGTTTGTCTTTAGTCAGTAAGTATTCACGTAAACATGTTCGATTAAAAACAACCGAAAATATCTGTCCATTAAATTTTTTATTGTAATTTTACAAGTTTATATTTTGTTATTATCAAGAAACGACGTGGTGTTTGTGTGATAGCTGAAATTCATTTAAGATTACATTAGCCACACAAGTACGACATTTTCTCAAAGATTAGTACAATCCGGGAACACATCAACCAGCACATCATGAACGACTAAAGGAAAACTATCAACATAATAAAAATACTAGAAGATAACTTTAAAATAACTCTACAACAACCAATGCAAATAAAGATTCAATACTCTAGAGGCTATTATTATACAAAATAACAGCTCACTTTAAATTAAATATCATTCACCACAAGAGATGGTATCTGAAAATGCATATGCTATAATTTATGCACATATTTTATTATTAAAAAAAATACCAAATTAATAAATTATAAATTATAAATTTCTACAAATACTTTCGCGGCTTCTGCTCTGATGAACGTGCCTCCTATATATGAATTCCCTCGAGCAACTAGGACCCACACTTTTACTGTGAAACCAATAAAATGTATACGCAAATTCTACTCTAGAAGCTTCTTTTCTCGCACTTCCCGCCTGTGGAATTCCCTTCCGTTTACTTGCTTCCCCGACAGCTACAATCTTGAAGCATTTAAATGTCAATAGTTTTCTCTTATCTCACTAACCTTCATCGTCTCTCTCATGCTCCTTTCTCCGTCCACTCCACTCTCATCAGTATTCTCATCCTTCTCTTACCCACTTCCTGACAACCCGTATGATCTGTCACTCTTTCTCATAACTTTCCTCCTATGTAACCCCCTGCAAACAGTGGCAGTAAAATGCCTAGCTTGGGGCAATATGATTATAAAAAGAAATACGTTAAATTTTGGTTAAAAAAAAACTGTAATCACTTTGTGCGACCTTGTGGCCAATCACCGTTACACATGATATCACGCTAGACTATTTCAAATATCCAGCTTCCCAAAGAAAACCAAGGTGTGGACAAAGAAAGTCTAACTACCACACATCGGTTATTGATCATGACGACGAAAGTCGAATATACTTGAACAAAAATGACAAAATATGAATATTGGAGTGTTTATCCACAACTTCCAGCGCAATACTCCACACCTCATCCGAAAATTGAAAAAAATATAATGAAATTTAAAGACATACCTTCAGTTTGTTCTGCATTTCTGAGATGTTCCATTGTAATTATTTACAAGACTTACATTGCTGAGACTGTTGTCCTCATCTTAGTAGCAATATTCGCGACGTTTCGGCCTTTATATGCACCGGTCTTCTTCAGGTGATTAGAATTTCGAAATGACTCCTTTATTTCGCTTCCTATTTCGGGAAGACTGTTCTAGTTCCATGTTCTATACATCTTTCAGAAGTCTCAGTATCTCCCTTCAACTAATCATTCCAAAATTTTGGTTAACACTGCTGTAGCCACAATTCTTTTGGTCAAGTCACTGAATTCAAATGATGCTTTTATTCACATATATCCTTGAGGACATCAGTGTCTGAATTTTTGGGACATGTTAGTCTAATGTAATGTTTTTTTGTTTTTTTTTTTAACTAAAACTCATATTACAAATTTTGTTGTTATTATCGTTTTTCTATTGCACTCCTTATTACTAGTTCCCATATTGTATTAATTTCTACGCTTGGGCGACTTAGGAGATTTTTTTACCTAGCTCGAAGCTCGCACGAATGTCGAATCATCTAACATTCCGACATCGATTCAGAGACTTACGACTCATTCCTTCCTACCTGGCAGCAAGATTTACCGTCAGTTAATGGAAAACCCATCTGATTACAGAAAAAAGTGGCATCGACCTTTGTCCAAGAAAGAAACCAGTATAACCGTTGGATAAAACGAAAAATGCAATCCGATGTCTTCCATTAGCTTGAGGCTTTTTTTACAGAATGACCGCCGAAGAAGACAGAAAGACGATTCAGCATGGTTTGGATAAATCCTTCAGACCAGAATTCGATTCAGTCAAGGCTCACCAGGTACACAAATTGTTCAGATGCGGAAAGTGTGACACAAGGTCCATCACCCAATATTGAAGCATTAAACAACATCAGTCAACATCAGCAGAGTGCCTTAGAGGAGTCAGTATATAACAACGATTGAAATTCGCAACAAGCATCGGGCGGATAACATACTCGAATCGGGGAAATAACTTTGAATATTTCTCAGAGGCGATTGGATAAGCTAAGATAGAAATTGAGACATATACTCGATAAAGCCAAGCCGCCCAAATCAAACACCTTCCAACTGGAATGACTGGAAATCAAAAGCCTGCAGGTAACTGACATTATCATCATACTACCAGCTGACAAAGGCAATACAACTGTGTTGAAAGACATACAGGAAAAGTGGACGACATCATTAGAAATGGTAGCTATAGAAAAGTAAAGAAAGATCCAACAATGAAATCAGAACAAAAAATTGTTGCAAATTCAAATCAAGAACAAGGATTACTCCCTACTTAAGACACGCAGGCAGGTGTCAGAATGATACTGTAAGCTACCTCACATATGCCAGTTGAATTACTTGCATTCACTTACAAACAAACGCCCTTGTGAAAGGTATTCATCCGTCTTTTTCCTCCAGTTATGGGTTAAATAATAGGTCAGATTCGGTTCTATAGCATTTACTGGCAACCAGTCTACTGCAGAAAACAATTGTAACTTACTGTGGGATAATCTTCTGCCTAGCCAGTCATGTCTCTTTCGAGACATGATCGCCCAAGCGTGTATCACGTATGTCACTTAACTGACTGATGTATTTCATACTATTTTTTTAGTATTTATTGCAAAAGTGAATAATTGTAAATGAAAATTGAACGGTTCTTTTGTTAATACTGCACCATAACATGTGCATCAAATGAACTGTTTTTGTGATCACTTCCCCATGGCAGTCTCTTATTATTATTGGGAGGCCGAAGCATATGCTTCCTGGCTACCTTGTAAAATTTTGCTAATAATAATAACAAAAGAACCATTCTGTTTTTATTTAGAATTATCCACTTGGCAATAAATACTAAAAGTAGTATGAAATACATCACTTTTTTAAAACTGGGGTGGTCTAATAATTATGGCCGGTAGTGTATCTCAGCCATGAGCTTTGGCTTTCGTGATGTGGAATCTAAAACCATCACTTGGAAGTATTCTATGTGTTTCTTAGCCATTGCTGGTGATAATGGAATGTCTGCTGTTATGTCTTCATTCTGCCAATATATATCTGATTCTATTCCGAAGTGTTTGCATACAGAAAGTCGGCATCTCCATGCGGTTATCTATCGGTAAACTTGTACGTTCTTCTAGTCCAAAACCAGTTTGTCCCTGAATTCCGATTGTGCTTCCTTTATTAAACCTCGGTAAAAAAAAAAATTAATTACATACACCCTTACCATGTGATTGCATTTGCTGAGAAAACCTTTGTTTATTTGCATGAAATGGGTGGAGTTTCAGGTATATGATGGCGACTTTTTCATAATAGGTTAGTTATATCTTGGCGTGACCATATATGTGAGATCATTCAGTTATGTGCCATACGTGATACTCGCTTGGTCGATCATGTCTCGAAAGAGACATGCCTGGCTAGGCATAGGATTATCCCACAGTAAGTTACCATTGTTTTCTGCAGTAGACTGGTTACCAGAAAATGCTATAGAACTCAATCTGTCCTGGAAGAAAGAGACGGATTAATACCTTTCCCAAGGGTATTTGCGCGTAAGTGAATACAATGGATTCAACTGGAATTCAAACTCGGCTCCCCGGTTTCTCGTTCCGAGCTGATATCCACTGTACCACAACGCACATCCCCTCTGAAACATCATTTCTTTTAAAAAACTGGGTTGGCCTAATTATTATGGCCGGTAGTGTACGTAGATGACACCTTCATAATCTAGCCATATCATGAAGATGTCCTGCTACTACTGAATTATATGAACTCAATAAAATCATCAATAAAGTTCACAATGGAGAGGAAAAACAAACTAGCATTCCTATATGTACTAATTTATCAAGCAGAACATGGGTTCAAGAAATCTGTATACCGCAATCCAGCATTCACCGTACATCAACTTCCACTCCCAGCACACATAGAGTGTAAAGAACGGCAATGTCCGCTGCCTACAACGTCGAACAATATCATAATTGGAGATCCAAAGACATATGAACAATGAATGGTCAGTATAAGCAGTAACATGCAACTTAACATCCACTTTGGGTACACGACAGCAGCTCCGACCAACTAGAATAGAAGGCAGCAATAAAGATAATAACGCAATCGTGTAGAAAATGCGAAAAATTAATAAATCTGAGGTAGTGAGACCTCAACTTTAACACCCACTACCCATACAGTGTAAAGAATGTGGTCGTCCAGCTGCTTACAACATACAGCAAATTCATGAGTGGCGACCCATATATATATATATATATATATATATATATATATATATATATATATATATATATCTGTAAATTCAGATAAAACGTAGTGGGGAAATAGCCATTTTCAACATGTCATTTTAAGACATGCATTCTCAACCCCATATAAACAAAGAATAAGGAAAAATTTTAAGCCAAGAGGTTTGCTCTAGAAAAGGAACGGGTTGGAAGATATTGGTTTTTATAGGGTTAAGCTAGCGTAATTTATTAGTATTTTTCTTTGGTAGTGGGAGGTATGTGGTTGGACCCTTAAGTTAGTAGTGGTAGTAACTGCTTAGCAATTTTTTTTAGAAAATTTATTGTGACTAATTGGAAGAATAGAATAATTATTGCAATTTACTTATTTCTATGCGACACATACTAATGATCGCCCTCTCTTCATTTAGGAGTATATTCTGATATTTAAATTTAAACTTTAATTATTTCTCTATTAGTTTTTATAGGGTTACGCTAGCGGAATTGTAGTAGTAATTTTTTCTTTGGTAGTGGGATGTATGTGGCTTGGTCCTTGAATTAGTAGTGGTAGGTAAGGGAGAATTAATTGCATAGCCATTTTTGTAACGTAATTGTGACTAACTGGAAGAAAAGGATACTTATTGTAATTCATATGTATTTCTATGACGATAGATGGTAATGATTTCCCTATATATATATATATATATATATATATATATATATATATATATATATATATATTTACGCTTTTACACCCTGATTGAGCACTCTGGAAGAATGGTAGAATTTGAAAAAACTGTAGCTACTCTAACATCTACTCATTGCTCATTAAGTAATGAATTAGAGCACTCTGGCTATGGGCGTATGATACATCATACGCTAAAAGTCTGCCACCTTTTACTGAGCGTCCATAGCTCAGAGGTAGAACCACCGACTGACGCCAATTCGGTCGGGTTTCAATCCTGGGTTAAAGGCAATCGGATGTCTAACTGAACAGATGAGCTGTGATACAGCGAAACAGATCTGTCTGCGGATGACTATATATATATGAGGTTCTCTATGTAGGTAAAGGAAATTTAACATATCTCTTGTCATAATGGATTAAAATCCTTAATTATTTTTACTACATTTTATAAAAGTTCGTTGTCCTGTCTTTTTTTTTTTTTTTAGATTTTACGAATGATATTTTAATAATTTTAACATTTTCATTCTTCGTTTTTCCCTCACTGTCCTTACGTTTTCGATTCGAAAAATATTATGTTTCTATTTTAGTTACTCTTTTCTTTCTCCTAAGGCTTAAGGCCATATCACGTTGAATACACCGGTTCTCGCTCGATCACCCATGTGAAGCAACGTTGAGCCTTGTCAGTACTTAGATGGGTAACCGTTTGGGAATACCATGTATTGCAAGCCTTTAGTAACGGGTGTGCGTTGTGGTGCAGTAGATATCGGCTTGGAAAAAGAAATCAGGGAGCCGAGTTCGAATTCCAGTTGAATACCCTGCATTCACTTAAGCACTGGTACCCTTGGGAAAGGTATTAATCCGTCCTTTCCCTTCAGTTATGGGTTAAATAACAGGGTAAGATTTGAGGACCCTTCCGTTAAAAACAAATCCCAATGAAACTTGATAAAAGAAAAAAGTATTACTAAACACAAAATTTATATAAAACAATAAATTGTTGAAAGAAAAAGGTATTACCAGCAATAAATATTTAGTTGGCAATAAATGACCCGCCAAGTTTGATCTAAACTTATTTATAAATGGAACTTTGTGTGTGTGTCCATTACCTATAGACTCCGAAACGGCTGAACCGATCTTCTTGAAAATTTACACAGTTGTACTATAAGCATCTGCGAGTGTTCTTAGCTAGGTTTTGTGTCGAGGTACCCCCGACAAATCTTTGAAAATCGATAATCGAAAAAATCGGGTTATAGAAGGAATGGTCCGATTTTAATCAAATTTGATACACTCATAGACAAAAACATAAGAAATGATATTCAGAAGTTTTAAGGTTGCAGTTCTTACAGTAGTGCAGAAAATCGATAATATATATATATATATATATATATATATATATATATATATATATAAAAGGCAAGATGTTTGTGTATGTCTGTTTATCTGCATATATGTCTGTATTTTTTCAACCCTTTTATTTTACCTTTTGCTTCGGGTTTGGCTTTAAGTTGGTATAATTGTAGTTCTTAGTCTCAGCCATGATACTATTTACTCAGAGGACTTATTTAGCCTTCAAAATTCAGTTTACGACGAAAAAAACTTATTTGATATCGATAGCAGGAAATCAAAATTTGACTTACATCCATTCATTTTTCTTTCAGTCTACGGTTTCGCTTTAACTGGAAACAACTATTGCCTTTTAGTCTTTCGTGCCAATGTCCAAAGAGTCTGAGCTCCAGGACCATGGATTAGATTTAAAGCTTTCATTACACCCGAGCAACGCCTGGCTATACTGCTAGTATGTCATAAAAACAACCAACCAAAACAAGCAATCTTTTTTCCTAAGTAAGAATTCTCTTTCAGTTATTCTTTTCCCTTTTCGCTTTCTCTATCCTTTTTTAATCTTCTATATCCTCTTCGCGATGTGCGTTGTGGTACAGTGGCTATCGGCTCGGAACGAGAAACAGGGGAGCCGAGTTCGAATTCCAGTTGAATCCATTGTATTCACTTACGCGAAAATACCCTTGGGAAAGGTATCAATCCGGCTCTTCCTTCCAGTTATGGGTTAAATAGCAGGACAGAGTGGGTTCTATAGCCTTGGTCGGCAAGCAGTCTACCGCAGAAAGCAATGGCAACCTACTGCGGGATAATCTTCTGCCCAGTCAGTCATGTCTCTTTCGGGACATGATCGCCCAACCGTGTATCACGTATGGCACTTAACTGAGTAAGTACATATAGGAATGCTAGTTTGTTTTTCCTCTCCATTGTGAACTTTATTGATGATTTTATTGAGTTCATATAATTCAGTAGTAGCTGGACATCTTCATGATATGGCTAGATTATGAAGGTGTCATCTACGTACACTACCGGCCATAATAATTAGGCCAACCCAGTTTTTTAAAAGAAATGATGTTTCAGAGAGGATGTGCGTTGTGGTACAGTGGATATCGGCTCGGAACGAGAAACCGGGGAGCCGAGTTTGAATTCCAGTTGAATCCATTGTATTCACTTACGCGCAAATACCCTTGGGAAAGCTATTAATCCATCTCTTCCTTCCAGGACAGATTGGGTTCTATAGCCTTGGTCGGCAAGCAGTCTACCGCAGAAAGCAATGGCAACCTACTGCGGGATAATCTTCTGCCCAGTCAGTCATGTCTCTTTCGGGACATGATCGCCCAACCGTGTATCACGTATGGCACTTAACTGACTGACTGATATCTTCTTCTCTCATTTATTCTCCTTCATTCTCTTACCATTAGATTTTCCTATTCTCGTTCCTGTTTCATTCTCATTAGTTGTAACGATTTTTTATTCCCTGTTTTTTTTTTTTCAGAAATTATCTTTCTCACTTTCCCCTGTCATATTTTAATTTGCTCAACTATTTTTTACTTTATAATTCTGTATTATTTGTGTTTAAAATCTCATTCTTGTTCGCTTTTTAGTTCTGATGCCAATTCCGGCTAAAGACGGTTATGGAACAGCGAGTGCGCATTAAGTGGCGCTGACATTTTCATCGTCCATAAATCGACAAACGAAACGCTCCACTCACTAATTCGCCGATTACATGATCGACCAAGCAAAGCAAATAGCGAAACGCTTCAAGCCAGAAAACCACGTCTTCTGCGCTCTTACCCGACTTTCTATAATTCTAACGACTGCCCCCACTTTCTCCAAATATCTGTCAGCCTGTACGTCAGTCCCGGAATGACCAACCTCACTGAATCGATGAAGTGCCATCCTCCGCAAATAGGCATACGGACAAAAGCATTTTATATATTTATATATGGAGAGAGGGAGGAAGGAGGAAAGAGAGGGGGGGAGATAGGGGAGAGAGGAGTGATAGAGGAGGGAGACAGGAGGAGAGGGATAGACAGAGAGAGAGTGAGTGAGAGAGAAGAGAGAGAGAAAGATGAAAGTTTTGTCCAGAAATTATTAAGTCCGGTTGTGCGAACTTGATGCAAATTGATATTTACTCATAGAGACTTACTCAGTTGAAAGTGAAACGGCGTTGATTAGACTTGCGTCCGGTTTGACCACCATATTTATAATAGCATTGGCTAGAGCAACGAATTCCTGTACAGTCTTTTTTATTGGATCTTAATTTCATTTTTGGCCAAATATCGCATTATCCGCATCTATTTGCCCTTGCTCTACCCCAACCACACTTTAGAAATATACTTTTTTTCCAATAATTGTTAACCCGATCTTCTTCTTCTTCTATGTGCCCTGTCCCTTCAGGACGTAGGCGATCATGGCTTTCCACGTCTCCCTATCCCTTGTGGCTCTTAGTATGTTTGCTCCTGTTGCTCCTGGCAACCCCCGTTCCGTCATCCACCTGATCAGACCCTGCAAATATATTATCCGCTGCCTTCCTCTGTCTCTCCTTCCTTCTATCTGACCAGTCAGTATCAGGTTCTCCAGGCTCTCCTTCCTCATTGCATGTCCCAGGAACTTCAGTTGTACTCTTCCTGATGCTCAGCATCAATTTCCTTTTTGTTGCCATTCTTTCTAACACCTCGTCGTTGCTTGTATGCTCAGTCCACGATATCCGTAGCATCCTTCTGTAGAACCACATTTCGGCCGCTTCCAATTTTGTCCTTTTCGATGATATTGTCCAGCATTCACTGCCGTATTAAAGAACTGACATCACGTAGCAGTCTAGAACTCTTTTCTTCGTTTCTATTGAGATTTTCCTGTGTGTTAGTATTTTGCTCATCTTCTGGAACGCGTCCTTTGCCATGCCAATTCGCCTTCGGATCTCCGTGTCGCACTTTCCATCTCCTGTTAGAACACTTCCTAGGTACTTAAATTCTTGTACTTGTTTGATTCTGTCATCCCCCACTTGTATTTGGCATTTTGGGTTGTATCTTTTGCTGATGACCCTGGCCCAAAAGCCACTTAAAACCGATGGTTGCTGAATGATGATGTATGAACATAACGGAAGAATGTAAGGAACGACGATTATGCGTGGACAGTGAAGAAGCGAGATCGCCGCAGTAGAGAATCTGGTTTAGCCATCAGTGGCGATTGTGGAACTCTGAAAGGGAGGCACTTATAGGCCGAGATTTTTTCTAAGGTGAAGGAGGGTAAATACAAGCAGCTTCTTCATTTTCAATCTACACCATTATCATATGTATAAGTCTATTCTCGCTCTCTTTTCCACTCGCAATCAGTCAGTTAAAGTGCCATACGTGATACACGCTTGGGCGATCATGTCTCGAAAGAGACACGACTGACTGGGCAGAAGGTTATCCCGCAGTAGGTTGCCATTGCTTTCTGCGGTAGACTGGTTGCCGACCAAGGCTATAGAACCCAATCTGTCCTGCTATTTAACCCATAACTGGAAGGAAGAGACGGATTAATACCTTTCCCAGGGGTATTTGCGCGTAAGTGAATACAATGGATTCAACTGGAATTCGAACTCGGCTCCCCGATTTCTCGTTCCGAGCCGATATCCACTGTACCACACTCGCAATCACAAGAGTGATTAATTTCAAAACAAAATCAATGGGTCAATCCTGACGTCAATACGTTCTGAAGAAGAAAAAGTGCTGAAGATCAAATCTTAGCAAAATCAGAGACTGATTAGTTTCCTAAATTTTTTAAGCTTATAAAAGTGTTAGTGCGGGGGCAACCAAAGTGCCAACCGAAATTCAGGGGTGGGGGCTTGACCATTTCTGTCCTCCTCTCTCCCGGTAGAATCGCCACTGTTAGCCATTACAATGATGCGCAGGTTATATTATCGGAAGCAATGATAATTATTTTAAGATAAAAATCGTTAAAGAATTGTGATGGAAAAACAAAGAATTACATCAGAGTGAGAGAAAGAAAGAGAGAGAGAGAGAGAGAGAGAGATGGGGGAGTAGCCAAATTTTTAAACAAAATTATATGTTAAAGAAAATAATAGCAAAAACTGTTACTAATAGCTGAGTAATTGCGTCAGGAAAATGTCATTCTGTTTATGAATTAAAAGTAAAGCAAAAATTTCTATAATTATTACTTAAGTTTTAAAGACAATGGACTCAAGTTAAATCCACCCAAATCAGAAACTATGATTTGGAATTGGATTGAAAGCAATGGGAATATTTCTCTGAATCAATCATAACAATCCACGGTGTGATGTATGGATCAGTTAGATTTGGTTTAGGCGATAAGGAAATTGGACGTAGAATTGGCTGCGTTAGGTTTAGTTTCATTCAATATCATAAGTTGCGACTAAAACCAAAACATGTCATGTACTTAAATAGCCTTGTCAAATACGAGAATTTCATATCGATGCCATTCATGTCACAAAAATATTTCAGAAATATCTAAACTGTCGGCCCTATACAACCACTTTCTAAGATCAAGGGTTAAAAATGTCTTCCAGCGAGTAGATCTTGTATATCTCAGCGAGTACGATATTCATTTCAAACCACGTGCACTGCCACTAAAAAACCGCAAACAGCGAACATAACAGAAAATAACAGAAGGCATATCACTTCAGGACTTTCAACATCAGTAACAACTAAAATGAGTGGGAGATATGCAACTTGTAAAGAGAATAATGTAATCAAGATAATGATGTTCGATTCTACCTTAGACAAAAAACAAGGAAGGAAATCACCACTAATACTAGAAAGAGCGATAAAAACTACCGGACTTCAGAAATATTCTTCTTCTTTTATGTGCTATGTCCTTTCAGGATGTAGGCGATCATGGCTTTCCACATCTTCCTGTCCCTGGTGGCTCTCAGCACGCCTTCTCCTGTTACCCCATGCAATACTCGTTCCATCATCCAATTGATTACGTCCCTCAAATATGTTATTCGTTGCTTTCCCCTGTCTCTTTTCCCCTCTATCTGGCCCGTTAGTATCAGGTTCTCCAAGCCCTCCTTCCTCATCTCATTGCATGTTCCAGGAACTTCAGCTGTCTCTTCCTGATGCTCAGTATTAATTTCCTTTTCATTTCCATCATTTCCAAAACCTCATCATTTCTCACATGCTCGACCCATGATATCCGCAGCATCCTTCTGTAGAACCACATTTTAACTGGTTCAAGTTTTTCCTTTATCTTTGGTGATATTGTCCAGCATTCAATGCTATATTGAAGAACTGACATCACATAGCAATTCAGTACTCTCTTCTTTATTTCTAGCAAAATTGTCCTGTTTCCTTTTACTTTACTCAACTTCTGGAATGCGTCCTTCGCCGTGTCAATTCGCCTTCGGATCTCTGTGTCGCACTTTTCGTCTTCTGTTATAACACTTCACAGATATTTACATTTTTGTACCTGCTTGATTTTAGTATCCCCAACATCAGTAGCAACTAAAATGAGCGGGAGATATGCAACTCGTAAAGAGAATAATGTCGTAATCAAGATAATGACGTTTCATTCTACCTTAGACAAAAACAAGGAAGGAAATCATTACCAATACTGGAAAGAGGGATAAAAACTACCGGACTTGAGAAACCTATTTTCCTGAAAAATTGTTTTCAGAGAAATATCTTATAAATTTTAGCCGAAATCATCACTTACTCCTCGGTTCATGAATGAAAAAATATTTCTTTATAAGAATCAGTTCCCAGAAGATTAGAAAAAGCAGAAAAATAATTTTTCTGGAAGGAGGGATTTACAAATTTTCGTGAAAAATATTAGAACATAGACAGACCAAACGGTTTCAATCCTGATCGATAAAGTTAAATGGCAATATTGTGATTTGTAATATCTGTGCATAAGTGAATGCGAGGAATTCATCTAGAATTCGATCTTGGCTGTCCGAGTTGTCGTTCCGAGGCGATATCCATTGAACCAAAACGCACAACTTTCTCATTCAGTCATTTAAGTGCCATACGTGAAAAACGCTTGGGCGATCATGTCTCGAAAGAGACATGACTGACTGTGCAGAAGATTATCCCGCAGTAGGTTGCCATTGCTTTCTGCGGTAGACTGGTTGCCAGCCAATTCTATAGAACCCAATCTAACCTATTATTTAACCCATAACTGGAAAGAAGGGACTGATTAATACTTTTTCCAAGGGTATTTGTGCGTACGCGAATGCAATAGATTCAACTGGAATTCGAACTCGGCTTCCCGATTTCTCGTTCCGAGCCGATATCCACTGCACCACAACGCACATCCTTTCTCATTACATGTCCCAAAAACTTCAGCTGTTTTTACCTGATGTTATGAATCAGCTTCTTTTTTGTGACCGTCCTCTCCAAAACTTCGTCATTGCTCGTGTGCCCTGTCCATGTTAACATCAGCATCCTTCTGTAGAACCACATGTAGGTTGCTTCAAGTTTTTCGTTCATCTTTGATGAAATTTTCCAGCATTCGCTGCCATATATCACAAAATAATCCAGTACTCTACTTTTCGTTTCTAGTGAAATTTTCCTGCCTCTTAATACTTCACTCAGCTTCTAGAATGCATTTTTGGCCATGCCAATACGCCTTTGAATCTCCGTATCGCACTTTCTTTTAGAACACTTCCCAGGTACATTCAATAAATAAGGTGAATTTTTTCGGTATAAGAACTTCTACGAGGGTCATTCAATAAATAAGGTGAATTTTTCGGTATAAGGACTTCTAATACAGGTAGAAGCTTACTTTTGTAAAAATTTTTTCCTTTATTTATTTTTCAAAGTTATTTAGTTTTTTTGGCATATTGAAAAAAAAATTGTAAGGTTTGGAGAATAACAAAGATGGCCAACCAAGAAGCATGCTCCAGGATTGAACAGGGTTCAGTTATCAAGTTTTTGGTTGCTGTGGTGTGCAAACCAGTTGAAATTCATAGGAGAATATCAACTGTGTATGGTGCCACATGTTTCAGCCAAAGAATTGTCTATAAGTGGGCAAAATTGTTTGAAAAATGACGGAACAGTGTTGAGGATGAAGACAAGCCTAGGAGGCCTACAGAAGTGAAGTCTCTTGAGGTGATCGTATCAGTCAATGACCTCATTCAGTCTGACAAAAGGTGACAGTGGGTGACATTGCAAGGATTTTGAGCCTATCTGCTGGGACAGCACACAAAATTGAACACAAACAGAAGAGGCAGAACTGCTCCTTCATCCCCCTTACAGCCTAGACCTTGCCTCTTCAGACGTTCACGAGAGGCACGAAATTTGAAAGTGACGATGGAGTCAAAAGTGCTGTAAGCGATTGGCTGAGACATTAGTCTAAAGATTTTTACGCTGAGGGAAAACGGAAACTTGTTCACAGATGGGAAGAGTGCGTGACCCTGCTGGGAGACTACGTTGAAATAAAAAAATGTAAACTTTTGTCTGTATTAGAAGTCCTTATACCGAAAAATTCATCTTATTTATTGACTGACTCTTGTATTTAATTTAATGATTGATTTTCGTATCCCCAACTTGTAGTTGGCATTTTGCCCTTCTACATGTCTTATTTGGAATTCTTCAAACTATGAATAAGCGATATAAATACATTTTAGTTGATAATTGTCTGGTATGAAATTCAGAACGAGTAACATTTGTAAAAATGATCTGACTATAATTTCTTTTTTGCATAGCAAGAGTTCGTCTAGATAAATAACTATCTGTGAAAGGTCATTACAGGCAAAAAAAAAATTGGCACAAAACACGAAGGTGCTTTAAAATGGGCATATTATATAGAAACAGACAACAGTTTCACCGGCGCTTTCTCACTTTCTCACCGGCGCAATGTGGCTTCCCTGTGTCTGTTCCACAAATACTTTCACGGCTTTTGCTCAGATGAACTTAGCTCACTGGTACCCACAAAACATGAATTTGATCGAGCCACAAGCTTAGCAACTAGGTCCCTCCCTTTTACTGTGAAATCAATAAAATCTAAATGCAAATTCTACTCCATTAGCTTTTTCTCTCGCACTTCCCGCCTGTGGAATTCGCTTCCGTTATTTGCTTCCTTGCCAGCGACAATCTTCAAAGATTTAAATGTAAAGTCAATAGTCATCTCCTATCCCACTAACTTGCATCCTCTCTCTCATACCCCTTTCTCTCTCTACTCCTCTCTCATCAGTATTCTAATCCTTCGCCTACCCTTTTCCTGACACACCCTTTATTATGTCACTCTTTCTCATAACTTACCTCTTATGTAACCCCCTGCTCAACGGTAGCAGTAAAATTCCTTGCTTGGGCCGACACGATTATAAAAAAATGTCTTCAGAAAATAAATACATCTGGCCGAACAACGATGAAATATCAATCCTCTGATATGTCATTGAATGCTGGAAAATTTCCTCACCACGAAATATATATGATTTTGCATGAGGATGTTGAGAAAATTGAGTGAAACATTTTTGCAATGAGGTAGTTTTAACGTATAATTTTGCTATGAATTGTTTTATATTTATTTTTTGCTGTAGTCACTTCCTCTTTATCGTTTCCCATCTTTATTTATTATTTTTTTTTTTTTTTGCAATAATAAATAACAGTGTCGAATGGGAGCCACAAATGAAAGATATTAAAATCAAGCAAACACAGAAAATGTAATATCGGGTAAATGTCTTAATTGATGACAGAAAGACGTAACACTGAAAGCCGATTGAATGAATAAATAATAAACTTTTTCTTACACCTAATGATGTTTAGGGCAGCGGTTTTGTTGTTTCCGTATCAAACTGTTTTTGATGGGCAGAATTGTTAGCGCTGCACCCAACCCTCAAACCTGGAGGAAGCTGATTTTCTAAGCGTAACTTAGACGTAACACACGGTCGAAAGTAGAGGGTACCCAATGAGGATCGAACTCACTAGACAGTTATAATGATTCTAGCGAGACTAGCTTACTAACCATGACACCAGGCTGAGTCAATGCGAACGATCCGTTCCTTAGATGCATAATATAAAAATAAATGGTTAGATTTTGACTACGATTTAACCTAACATCTTCAGATTTTGAATATTAACAAATGAACTCAAGTGTATAGTGTTTACACAGCTCATCTAAATACACAATGAATATTTAGGTAATGACCTCCGGTCAATACGTTAAATATTTCAGACTGCCTCTGAAGCAGAAGTTTTGAATTCAGTGGAGTTAGAAAATACACCAACGCTTTTAACTGCATATTATCTATCTACCTGTCAACGATTCTTCCTTAGATTAATCAGCCAAATAGTTGTGTGCCGTAAGGACTTTTTTTTAATCGAGTTGGAGAGAAACAACGTTCATTAACCTTTAGTAAGGGACTGAAAAAATGCGTTACATTCCTTTTTCGACTTTGATAAGGGTTATCTTAAGTGCTATCGTTTCAAAATGTTCCATATTTCTTGCATATATTTTTTCTTCCTTGTAAATTTACAGTTTCTAACTTGAAGACACACCGCAAATCAATGTGGTTTCTCGTTTCCAAGAATGCGCATTTTCTCATATACCTTTGTGCTTCTTCAACAGTCCAAAGGCTCCACTTGTAGTATATACTGGTACTATGCTTAGTAAATCATATACAAGGCTCAATAATAACTTAATTTAGAAGGTTTCTGAATCAGGAATTTTTAAACGAAAATAAATGCAGATTATCTAAACTTATTTATAAATGGAAATGTGTCTCTGTATGTGTATGTGTGTGTGTGTGACCGTTACCTATAGACTCCGAAACAGCTGAACCGATATTCTTGAAAATGTACACAGTTGTACCGTAAGCGTCTGCACGTGTTCTTAGCCAGGTTTTGTGTCGAGGTACCCTCGATAAATATCGAAAATCGATAATCGAAAAAATCGGGTTATAGAAGGAGTGGTCCGATTTTAATCAAATTTGATACGCTCATAGACAAAGACATAAAAAACGATATTCAGACGTTTCAAAGTTGCTCTTCTTACAATAGTGCAGAAAATTTGATATCGATACCAGGAAATCAAAATTTGACTTACATCCATTCATTTTTCTTTCAGTCTACGGTTTCGCTTTAACTGGAAATAAATCTTGCTTTTTAGTCTTTCGTGCCAATGTCCAAAGAGTCTGAGCTCCAGGACCATGGATTAGATTTAAAGCTTTCATTACACCCGAGCAACGCCTGGCTATACTGCTAGTAAGGTTATATAGGATAGTTTGAACATAAAAAGTTTAAAATCGTAGCGCTCAGGAAAGCATCCTCTCGGGTGTCTATTCCCAAAAGTAATGGTAATCAAGAAGAAGCTCTCTAAGAGGAACTTCCTTCTTACCTTTAGAAAACGACGGGAATGGTTATGACTCAACCCTTGTAAGTGTTTTGGAGTGTCCGAACAGTAAAGCTCTGAACTGGGGAAACTAACGAATGTAGGTCTTTTGAACATTTGCTCTGGAAATAGACAGAGTAACATTTCGTGTGTGGGAAAAACTCTGTCGGGTCAGATATAATTAATCACAACAGACACATACATTTTTGAAATCAGAGTTGACTTTCTCCTTATATTCATCGCCAACCATGGCTATAGACTTCAGGCTATACTTCTAACTAATAGACAGCTGTGGAGAGAAGAAATATAATTAAATGATCTTGACCTGAATTAGAACTTGGCTAGAAACTTTTTCTAGTTTAATTAATTTTTTTCGTCTCTTCCAAACAGGTTTCCATCAGATTTCAAACAACTCTTTATCATCTGGTTTCTAACTTTTAATTATTTTTGATTTGCTTTACTTTAAAAAACAACAACATATTTTGTGAAGGACCATTCATTGTTTAATGTCTTCTCTAATATCTACCATGTTATGGCGTCGGAGCCTCGCAATAGAGTGCAAATGAAGTTATTGACTCTAGGAGTTTAATATTTTATAAAAATATTTAACCCGAACATCGAGGAGATTGTTCGATTGTTGAGCTTTTAACACTATCGACTCTAAAGGTCATTTTCTTTTTTCGGCATGTGCAGTCACAGGCTGATTATATAGAAACGAACAAATAATGTTCATATATATACAAGGCCTCTGAATAGAATAAAAATGACTCAGAGCTTTGTCAATAATAAATAATCTCACTAAGCTAAGAGATTAATGGACATATTTTACTTTTTTTTAATCATCTCACCCCAAGCAAGGCATCCTACTACCACTGTTGTGCAGGGGGTTATATATGAGAAATTGATGAGAAAGAGGGGTTAGTTATAGGAAATGTCAGGAGGAGTGTAATAAACAGATGAGAATACCAAGAATGGGGGTGGAGTAGATGGAAAAAAGGGCTTGAGAAAATGGATGCGAGTTAGTGAGATAGAAGATATCTATTGACCTTACATTTAAATTCCTATAGATTGTAGCTGTCGGGAAAGTAAGTATATGGAAGGGAATTCCACAGGCGGGAAGTGCGTGAAAAGTTTTAGAGTAGACATTGCGGTTACATTTTATCGGTTTCACTGTAAAAGAATGGGACCTAGTTGCTAATCTAGTAGCATCTGTAAATTCATAACTAGGGGGCGCCAGTGATCTGAGTTCATTGGAGCACAAGCCGTTAAAGTATTTATAGAAGAAGCACAGGGAAGCCACGTAACACCGGTTAGACAGCGACTGAAGCCGAGCTGCCAAGTCGGTATCGATCACATTACAGATTCTCCGTTGTATTTTGTCAAGAACCCCGAGGAGAATAGCAGGGGCACATGACCAGATGTGGCAGCAGTATTGATAAAACATTTTTTTAAAAAATATTTCTTTTGTTTCAAAATTACGTGGAAAAATATTCACATTTTTGTTGACCAAATGAATTCTTAAAACGTCGGAATTAAAATTAATTATAAAGGCTCATGTTTTTTTTGTTTTTCGTTTTTTAACAAAAAATATTTTAGTCGCGTTTTACACGTGTGATTGGATTTCTGTGACGTAATTAAGCAACCATCTTAGATCTTAGATAGTTTACTGAGCAAATGTAAACAATCGGCTCCATTAGCCAAAAAGTGCGAAAGGGAAAATTGCTAAACTTAATCTCAAAAAGTATGTGTTGACCTGGCTTCCCTGTAGATATGTGTTCCTAGAAATTTTGAATGGCGTAGCTTAAAAAATGTAAATATGCATATGGAAAAGTCACACACAGACTCACAGATTGCCTTTTATATATAGAGATATTTATAATATTGATCTATGTTATCTTCAAGAAACCAAAATCGAAGAAGAACTTGATATTAATACCGAAATTAGACAGTCCTAGTTAATAGCTTTCGAAACACTAAATATTACAGAAATCATTTTTTCATCAATAACAAATAAACAAATATAATTCGTAGACATTGGACAAATAACCATTGAATACACATCCCAGAACGACTTTAAAAAGTAAGATTCCATTCTTAATCGTTCTATTTTCATAAGGAGCTTGGATGGTCTGCAGAAAGTTAGCCAGAGACAGTGAGATTTGGAAAGTCTTGGTAAGAGTTATTTACATTGTGGCGAAGATGAAAAGTCGCACTAATTTCAATGTGACTTCAAGTCGAAACAGCACTCATGATTATTTTTGTTATTATTATTATTATTATTATTATTATTATTTTATTGCCTATGATTTTCCCGAGACACAACCAGAAACCTAAGATCAGAAATGGCATCATAACATTTTCCACCGTGTATTAAGCACTATATCATATTTAGCACTCTTTATAAAAGTAAATGCGTGAACAGTGGGTTTTAATCTATCTGTACTTATACTTTCGGTGTTTGATTGATTCAGCTTTGAGTTTATTCTTTTAAGCCTACCTGTGTAGTAATATGTTTGTCTTATTCGAGTTGAAGTATTTTGTTAGTATAAAGCTTCAATTTGCATTTGTTTAAACATTGAATTAGGTTTCTGTGCGATATGAAAATTTAGTCCGAGATTAAGGAATTCTATTTCATCTAGAGTGAGTTGTTAATGCAATTGGTTATATATATATATATATATATATATATATATATATATATATATATATATATAGTTGCATTTAAAATTTTGGGAGATTGTAGCTATCAGGGAAATACTAAAGAAAACTCTACACTTGAAAAGTGCGAGAAAAGGGACTGGTGCAGTAGAAGGACGGTTACGTCTGAATATGTTGACGATAAAAGGGTGATATCTTGATGTAAAATTAGTAGCACGGGTAAATATATGTGAAAACATCCCTTCAGAATAGAAGCCATAAAGTAATTTGTAAAAAAGACAGAGGGAAGCAATATCACGCCTGTGATAAAGTGACTAAAATCGAGATTCTTAATCAGGATCGATAACACTGCAGATTCACTTTTTGATTTTGTCAAGAACCCTGCCGAAGAGTAGCAGGATTTTGCCACAGGTATGGCAACAGTAATCAATGCAAGGGCGAATAGTAGATTTAAATACGGAAGATGAATTCCGATGAGAAAGATTTCCTGGCCAGAAGCAGTATCTATTAAAATATTGCAAATATTTGAGAACTATCTAAATATTTCTGAGGCAACTGAATTTTTGAAGATTTTTTAAAGAAATTTTTGGCATTAAGTGGTAAAAATTCAAAGTGAATTACTCCTTTGTAATCCTGCTAGATACAGAGAAGAAACTTTTTCTCATGAGGTTCCTTTCTCGGTTGTGGTTGAGACATTTCCCCTTTACCGAGCCACTGTTTACAGCAGTTACAATCTTTCCAAAAAGGGTGAAATGAGCTCGCGAGACTGGAGCAAAGAGCTGATGTCAACTCGGGATTTTGGCTTACTCAAGGACAATATTTATAATCGAAAACAAAGAAGTTTTGGTGATTTTAAAAATTACATAGGAAACGCATTTCAAAAAGTTAATAAAGAGACATGTGCACAATTTTTGTCGAAGCGTAAAGATTGGACTTCAGAGCTGTGTAAATTGAGATGGACAACAGTTTTGAGCACCTGCATGAATGAAATTTCAGCGTTTTTGTATTAATGTACACAAAATGAATATCATTCAACTCTCTCCGAATATTTTGCACTGTCTTCAGATTTTCACACAAATACACTGAAATGGTCGTATTTCACATATATTTACTCGTGCTACTAAACTGACATCAAGATGTCACCCTTTTATGGTCAACATATTCAGACGTAACCGTCCTTCCACTCCATCAGTTCCTTTTCTCGCACTGTTCAAGCTGAAATGCTAAGCAGTACAGTATGAAGTTTCTAAATTTTGGCGGAGTGAATTGCGTCATGATGGTCTTTTTCTTACAGACTGTGCACAGCTGACCCTACTACACTGAGCAAACAACGCACATGCGCGAAATCAAAATGTAAAATGGCGTCATTTTCACCGCATGCATATATATATATATATATAACTTTAAAACTTTAATCCAAAAGGTAAAGCAGGTAGGTAAATCCCAAAAACCCGATGCTAATTAATATTAATTACATTAATATTAAAAATGATCACGGTGGAGGGATTCCTTCATTTTCCAAAATCTTCGTGAAAGATATATATATATATATATATATATATATATATATATGTGTGTGTGTGTGTGTATATATGTGTATGTGTGTATATATATGTGTGTATATATATATATGTGTGTGTATATATATATATATGTGTATATATATGTGTGTGTGTATACATATATATATATTTTTGTGATATATATATATATATATATATATATATATATATATATGAGGTAGAAAGATTTAGAGAGGTCGATATCTCACCACAGTCAGAAAAACAGTAAAATGGTCTAAAAGTAAGAATACGATATAACTAGAGTGAGAATGATAAATATAAATTGTGAATGGTCAGTCGCTCGTCCACCTGGGCCAGAGGCTGAAATTGCGAAATGTCAGGGTAAAGCGTCGTATTCTGACCAAGAGGGAGGCGCTGGGTGGAGCGCTTGCTTGGAATTGGCCGGAGCATTTTCTTCGTGGTGGCATTTTGTAAGTTGCCGATGTAGATCCGACAATCAAGTGTTACTTGTGAAGTGCCCTGTGTGTGACATTTTGCCCACTTGGACATCAACACATGACTGAGCACTCGAATCTAGTCGTAACTGTTCGGTCGCTGCTAGCAGCCAAGACGATTTGGCCATCGTACAAACAACCTTAATCAACATACATACAAATTCATATTTACAAGCAGTTATATGTTTGTCTATGATTTAATATGGATATCTCTCTTAGTCGTTTTATATATATATATATATATATATATATATATATATATATAATTGTGTGTGTGGATATATCTCTTATATATATATGTGTGTGTGTATATCTCTTTATATATATCTGTGTGTGTATGTGTGTGTGTGTTTCTGTGTCGGTGTGTGTGTGTAGAATGAAAATATTTATTCTTTTATTTATTTATTTTACTTTAATTTTAATTAACAGAGAAAAAAGGTTTAGATAATAGAGAATATGAACAGTCATAAAATGATAAGCTATTTCTATACATCTTAAGAAGATTGAAGAATATATCGGCTGAACTTTTGTTTGATAAAATTTAAAAATAAAAAAGAATCGAAAATTATAAATAATAATAATAATAATGATAATATATATATATATAGTGACGTAAATTAACAAATATGCGTAGGATGTCACACATATGTATAGTATTATTATTCAGGAGTTAATAAACGAGTGCTCAGTGTATGAACAGAGATATATTATATATACATAAGTAAATATGCATATCATCCTACGTCTATGTCAGGACATGGAGTTTCAAAAAGTTAAAAAATACAGGGAGTACAAATTGAATTCATAATTGTTAAAATGAATATCGGGTGGGATAGAAAGAAAGAAAGAAAGAAAGAAAGAAAGAAAGAAACGTAAAGGAATCCTATATCAATCTGGGTCTAAGAATCTAATTAAGTATTTTTTATATGTGGTTTTTATATCTCTTTTTTATTAAGCAAATTAATATTATTGATATGATTTAAGATGAGGAGTCTTTCTAATAGACTTGGATTACATTTATCTCCTTTTCTGTTGCAAGGACACAAATAACAGGGAATCAGCTCTTTCTTTCTTTCTTTCTTTCTTTCTTTCTTTCTTTACCTATATTCTTTCTTTCTTTCTCTACCTATATTCTTTCTTTCTTTCTCTACCTATATTCTTTCTTTCTTTCTTTCTTTCTCTACCTATATTCTTTCTTTCTTTCTCTACCTATATTCTTTATTTCTTTCTTTCTTTCTTTCTCTACCTATATTCTTTCTTTCTTTCTCTACCTATATTCTTTATTTCTTTCTTTCTTTCTTTCTCTACCTATATTCTTTCTTTCTTTCTGTCTTTCTCTACCTATATTCTTTCTTTCTTTGTCTACCTATATTCTTTAATTCTTTCTTTCTTTCTCTACCTATATTCTTTCTTTCTTTCTTTCTTCTTTCTTTTTTCTCTACTTATATTCTTTCTTTCTTTCTTTCTCTACCTATATTCTTTCTTTCTTTCTTTCTTTCTCTACCTATATTCTTTCTTTCTTTCTGTACCTATATTCTTTCTTTCTTTCTTTACCTATATTCTTTCTTTCTTTCTTTCTCTATCTATATTCTTTCTTTCTTTTTCTTTTTCTACCTATATTCTTTCTTTCTTTATTTCTTTCTTTACCTATATTCTTTCTTTCTTTCTGTACCTATATTCTTTCTTTCTTTCTTTCTTTACCTATATTCTTTCTTTCTTTCTTTCTCTATCTATATTCTTTCTTTCTTTTTCTTTTTCTACCTATATTCTTTCTTTCTTTATTTATTTCTTTCTTTCTTTCTTTCTTTCCACGCAACATTCCTTTTAAACCCATTTTATCTTTGCTCCCTGCATTTTCGAAATTTTAATTTTAATTCTAAATTTTACTTTTTATTCTCAGTTTAATTTTACTCTATTTAACATTAACATATTAATTCTCTATCTACATGTAATATTTAATTTTTTTAATTTTTACGTTTTATGATTTACGCCCCTTTGATTTCTTTTCCCTGCATTTTTTAAAATATTTTGTATTTTGTATTTCAATTTAAATTTTAAGCTTTATATTATTATCTGCATGTAACCTTAGAATAGTTACATTTTTAATTTTGTTATTATAAAAGCAGTAAATTAACTTTATAATATTTAATTCCCATGAACATCGAGTGAATTTAAATTAAAATCTAATAAACTGTCAGTTTGAAATATGCACCTGATGATTGCATAACGCATGAATTTCCGATTCGTGTTATATATATATATATATATATATATATATATATATATCCAGGTGAAGAGGGCCCAAGCTTTTACGATCTTGAGTCCCCTATTATTTATTTTTTATAAACAGTGCTCAATACAAATATGTTGGATGATCGTTGTGAAAATGATTTACATTTAAATACAAAAAAACATCGGTTTGCTATTTAGTTATGTAGGAGGAAACAAAATTTAGTCGTGTGTTCCTTTTAACTAATCAGAATAAAGATTAACTTTCAAATATGGCTAGTAGTTTCTCGTGAATACCTATTTACTTTTTTCTTTTTTCTTTCTTTTTTCTTTTTTTTTTCTCTCTAAAGGTGAAAGTGTCAACCTACTTTTAACATAATTTTATTTTCCTTTTTTTTCTTTTTTGAATTTTTATTGCTTCTCGTTATATCGTTTGATATATCTCTTCCAGTACCAAAAATGTCCTTTCTGCTTTCTCCATATTTTGAACTCTTCTCATAGAAAACAGGACACGGATAAAGAAAGAAAAGTACTTTTTTGTATTTTTGTTCAAACTTAACAGGGCTTTTGAGTAAATTTACTCTTCTTATCGATACCTATTTCTTTCTAATTTAAAACTTTTAATTTATAAATAACATTTTTATTTTTTATGCTAATTTACTTCCTGCTATCATTATCCCATCTTTCTAATATCTATTTATTTATTATAATATTTTTATATAAACCAATTTACTTATTTTATTTCAATATCTCGTCAATTATTATTTTTCTTAAGCGAATTATTGGGTATATGCATGTTAATTAATATAAAGTTATTTTTTATCCATATCCTAATGTGAACATTTTACAATGTCTATATATGCCATTTATTTCATTGCGTTTATTTAAAAGATTTTATTTTATAGTGATTTAATAATATATAATTTTGCGTATAGATACAAGGTGCATCGGTTGTTTAAAGAATTACATGTTTGAGCTTCTTTTAGAATTTTCCACATTAATGTGGGTGTTTTTTTTTTGTTTCCTTTAGATAGCAATGATATTTCGATAGGGATGTTTTATTTCTGTACTTATTATTGTTAAATGAAGACGTGTATTGATAAATGCGTTTTTTAGAGTTTTCTTAGTACTACCTAGAAAAATATTTCCATTAATGAAACATTTTTCTCTGAAGATATTTTCCATTGATAGACGATTGATTCCGTTAGGCACCTGTTTTCTAGCGGGCAATCTATAGGGTTTCTACAATTATATTTTTCTTGTCTAAATTGTTATTTTACGTTATTAGGTTGTTTTTATTGATTTTATTAAAGTTTTTTTTTAAATATTATTATTGTGATATTTTATGATTTTTTCCAGATTGTTCATACAGCTGTAACTTGATTTAATAGTATTTTTATTGAAAATATTACTTAATGTATTCCTTTCCGGAAATATATATATATGTATATATATGTTTTAAATCAGAAAGAAACGCTTTTTCTTATTAGGCATATAATTTGATTATTTTATTTAATAACTTCCCGTTCTAAATTTCTTTTCCTTTTAACTTATAATTTATGTTTTTAACCAGTTTAATTTGATATTAATATTATTCGTGAAACTTTAGCTGTATTTTTGTAACCTTCCAAGGCGATCATTTCCTCTCAGCCATTTATTTATTATACATATATTTTTTTAAATTTATTTTCATGTGTGCCTTTCCGATTTTGACAACAAGTGGCAAAATTATAAGTTCCGTCTGCAAAGATCTACCACGTTTGTCTTTTTTATTTTTCCTTTTTTTATTCCTTTTAATTATTTCTTTTTCTACCCGTTTTTCACACACACACACACACACACACACACACACACAAATTGGATGACCATTTCAGTAGGTACTCTTAACCACCTATCGCGTCACTGTGTGTGGATGTGTGTTCGCTTGTTTTTGTGTAGTCTTGCTAAATTAATTACTTTCGTTAATTTTACTCCCAAATCTTAAGGCATTAGCAGTATGCTTTTATCAGAACATTTTACAATCAGTGATTCCGATAACTGTGCATTTACTGGGCCACCAACAAATTTTCACCTTTTAATTCTTTATTTGAGTTAAAAGTGCGGGAAATGCGCTGTTGTAAATATGCGAAGAGATACATGTAAAGAAAGAAATGTTTGATTAACTAATTTAATCCTGTTACTTTCTATTACTTTTTTATGATATTAATAAATATTATTTATATTGTGGATGTGATATAGCACGCATGAAATTATTGTTAGGGTTTGTACTTTTAGTGATCCAATCAGCTTTAATTTCACCCTCTGACCTATAGCGTTTACTTGTCCAAACCCAGTTTAGATAATTGAAGAGATTTAATGATCCACCACTGACATTCATGAATGAGGGTTCATTTTCCATATCTCTATTTTTGGTATATGTAGCTTTTAAATAAACGCAATGAAATAAATGGCATATATAGACATTGTAAAATGTTCACATTAGGATATGGATAAAAAATAACTTTATATTAATTAACATGCATATACCCAATAATTCGCTTAAGAAAAATAATAATTGACGAGATATTGAAATAAAATAAGTAAATTGGTTTATATAAAATTATTATAATAAATAAATAGATATTAGAAAGATGGGATAATGATAGCAGGAAGTAAATTAGAATAAAAAATAAAAATGTTATTTATAAATTAAAAGTTTTAAATTAGAAAGAAATAGGTATCGATAAGAAGAGTAAATTTACTCAAAAGCCCTGTTAAGTTTGAACAAAAATACAAAAAAGTACTTTTCTTTCTTTATCCGTGTCCTGTTTTCTATGAGAAGAGTTCAAAATATGGAGAAAGCAGAAAGGACATTTTTGGTACTGGAAGAGATATATCAAACGATATAACGAGAAGCAATAAAAATTCAAAAAGAAAAAAAAGGAAAATAAAATTATGTTAAAAGTAGGTTGACACTTTCACCTTTAGAGAGAAAAAAAAAGAAAAAAGAAAGAAAAAAAGAAAAAAGTAAATAGGTATTCACGAGAAACTACTAGCCATATTTGAAAGTTAATCTTTATTCTGATTAGTTAAAAGGAACACACGACTAAATTTTATTTCCTCCTACATAACTAAATAGCAAACCGATGTGGTTGGTTTTTGTAAGTGTTCTTGCTTACACCATTCACGAATTGTGTTTTCATAATAGGTGTATCGGTTCGAAATTTGTATTTGTTGCATTTACTTACGTACAAATACCTATGGGAAAGATATTAATCCATCACGTCTTCCTCCAGATATAAGTTAAATAACAGGTGAGACTGGTTCTGTAACCTTGGTTGCTAACCAGTCTACCGCACAAAGAAATGGTAAACTACTGCGGGAAAATCTTCTTCCTACTCAGTCATGGCTTAAAGAAGACATGATCGCCCAAACGTGTATCACGTATGACACTTAATTGACTTAAGTTAAAAATAGAAATTTGATTTATTTTATTTTATTTATTTATTTTTTTGCAAAATCTATCTTAAAGTATGGAGTTAGCAGTTATTTTTAACTTAGATCGAATTTCACAGCTCGCGCCTGTGGAATTCCTTTTCGTTTACTTGCTTCCTCGATAGCCACAATCTCAACGAATTGAGATTTTAAGTCAGTAGTCATCTCCTAACTCACTAACCTGCATCTTCTCTCTCTCTCTCTCTCTCTCTCTCTCTCTCTCTCTCATGCTCCTTTCTCCATCCATTACTCACTCATCAGTATTCTCATCCTTCTCTTACTCACTTCCTGACACCCCCTGAAAGCTGTCACTCTTTCTCTTTGATATCCTTTTATGTAACCCCCTGCACAACAGTGACAGTAAAATACCTTGCTTAGGGCAATACGATTATATTAAAAAAAAAACTGCGGCAATTTAATTTCGTATTGAATGAAACATGGTCGAGATTTTCTCCTAGGGATTTTTCTTCCAATATTTTCAATAATTTTTCCTTGGTGCATTTTTTCTACAGTCTACATCATAATGATTAATTTACATTAATATCGGAACAAAATCTTTCAGTGTAGATTGCTTTGCTTTAATGTAGATGACCTCTAATATCTGAAGGTTCTTTTTACGGTATGTATATGTAGGTATTTTACACACAATAAAAATAACCTTCAGATATTGGAGGCCTTAGGCATTAAAGCAAAGCAAACTACACTCAATAAAATTACATTTCAAACTCGTCACAACAGATTACATTGTATCTAGACTTATGGTACGTTTGTTAATATTTTTGCCTCTCATAAAACTGCATCACGAACTTACGACCTGCGTCTGATATTCCGTGTTCGTGGTCTTCTCAATCTTTTATGTTAACATATCACTATATTATCAATGATAGTGAATATCTTTATGTTAATGTCTATATAACCACTCTAAAGATGGCTCATATGAGCCAATAGCTTAGATCAAGGACTAGCGTAATAAAAATATCCTAATGTTGTACAATTTTTGTCTTTATTTTCACCAGAAATTAAAGCTAAAATACGATGTTATATTTAACAATATATATATATATATATATATATATATATATATATGCACTGAAGAGCTGTGATACAGCAAAACAGGCTTGTCTCTCGTTAGTCGATAGAGCACTTTAGAGTGGCGTAGAGATCATGTAAAACGGTGACTACTAATGGCTTTACGCTACGCTCTTTGCTTACTGAATTGAACGCAGTTTGGTTCAGCTATCAAATTGAACGCTCTCAGTCAATGGAGTTTGTTAATGTTGTGGATTCCAGGAGACGAATCTCACAAAATAATAAACAACAAAAACGCATATTGAGATAGAGAAGTAGGATATATCGGACGTAATATACAAATTTAACGCAGGTTAATAAATCCAGGAATACTATTATTAAGAAATAAATATATAGAGGTCTTGAAGTGAAGTCGTTGGAAATAGGATAACCGTGTATATTATTCTAGCCGAGTGGAACTCAAAGCTATTCTGACTTCTGATGCGGTAATCTCTAGGTAACTTCGGTATCTCTCGGTAACTTACGTATCAGTTCCGGTACTCTCCAATAACTCTCAAAGGATTTCTCTATGACTTTCAACTGCTTCTGTATCTCGTTATGGCAGGAGTATAAGTATACTCAAGTCGAGTCCATTATCATATACAAAGAAGCGATCCCACAACAGTTTACATCCCGTGAATTAATCTTCTGTGAAAGCTGCCTGTCTTTATTGCTACGCAGATAGCTCAGTGGCAAGATGTTTGTCTAATAACAATATTAGTTGGGTTTCGATCCCGGCTTGATGCTAAACAGATAATCTATCTGCCCGAAGAGCCTGTGAAACAGTCTTGCCTGCAGTTGATTATATATATAGGACTGCGAAAGTAGGTGTACAGTAAATTTAAATCCAATATTTTTTTGCCCCTCCTGTGTGTGTGTATATATATATATATATATATATATATATAACTGTTTGACGGTACAAAACCTGTAAATTGCTTTAAAAATCACAAACGGGAATATCTCTTAAGGGATTCTTTCGCTAACAACACATCAAGAAAGAACCGCTAGTAGTGATAAAAGAAAAAAAATACTCATCTTCCCTCTTTCAGCCATTTATTTTTGTACATATTTTATCTAATTGTATATATTTAATCATTTCCCCTCAATTTTATTCCCCCTCGCTAATTATTTACATGCCTTTGTTCCCCCCACATTTTTCTCACGTGAATATTTTTTTTTGTTCTTAGATCACAACCAACGGTTCTTTCCTGATGTGCTGTTGGTGAAAGGGATCCCTTGACAGATGTTTCCGTTTGTGATTTTTAAAGCAATATATATATATATATATATATACTTGTGTATTTAGGCTGCACATTTTCATTTAATCATGTCAGATTAAATAAATTGCAAACATTGTGTCAGCTAATCTTTAATAAAATCCGTTCATACTCACTAGCAATTTTTCAACTGTTATTTTTGAAACAGGAAAAAAAAATTACAGTAATTTTTAGCAAAATAGTTTTGCGGTTATATTTTTAGCATAACTTACAGCACTGAATATAATCTCGGAAACAGATTGAAAGTACTTGGGTACCTTGAGAAATGAATGTCAAAATTACAGCTCATTTTTGACATCTTAAAATTATAATACGGGAAAGATTATCCGTGAGTATGAACGGATTTTATTAAAAATAAGCAGACACAATGTTTGCAATTTATTTAATCATATATATATATATATATATATATATAGTCATCCTCAGACAGATCTGTTTTGCTGTATCATAGCTCATCAGTACTTTTAGACATCCGATTGCTTTTACCCAGAATTGGTGTGAGTCAGCGATTCTACTTCTGAGCTATGGGCGCTCGACAGGAGGAGGCAGATTTTATCGTATGATGTATCATACGCCAGTAGTTAGTGTTCTCTAATTCATTACTGATTGAGCGATGCGTAGATACTAGTGTAACTACTGTTTTTTCAAAGCGTATCATTCTTCCAGAGTGCTCAATCAGGGCGTGAGAGAGTAAAACACACACATTTATATGTACTCATACATAGATACACCTATGAAATTAAATTACACTTTTAGAACGGTATAAGCAACATTTCAGGAAAACGTGTGCTCAGTGCCTGAAATCATAGTGAAAACAAATTCGCATTAACATATAAAAAAGTGCTTATGATAAAAAATCTGGTACATTCTGAACTAGTACAATTAAGTGAACAAACCTGTCGTTGGGTCGTATATATGAGGTTTAGTGATGTTCGGGTGACCTTCGGTCGCAATCGATATTCAAATCAAGGTCCCTTATTGAGTGTCCTACAGTTCCTCCGTATTGGAATAAGTTTATATTCTGTTCATAAGTAGTTTAGTTTTAGATGTATTCAACGATCAGTCAGTTAAGTGCCATGCGTGATACACGCTTTGGGCGATCATGTCTCGAAAGAGACATGACTGACTTGGCAGACGATTATCCTGCAGTAGGTTGCTATTACTTTCTGCGGTAGATCAAAGCTAGAGAACCCAATCTGTCCTATTATTTAACCCATAACTGGAGGGAAGGGACGGATTAATACCTTTCCCAAGGGTATTTGTGCGTAGGTGAATGCAAGGCATTCAACGGGAATTCGAACTCAGCTCCCCGATTTGTCGTTCCGAGTCGATATCCACTGCATCACAACGCACAACGTTCACATATTGAACGATACCAGTCTTAAACATATTGATCTGAGAGAGCTATGAGTCAGTTAAGGGCCATTTTTTATACATATTTGGGCGGTCATGTCTCGAAATTAATATGATTGACAGTGCAGGAGATTTTCCCGCCCTACGTTGTCATTAATTTCTGCTTTAGACTGGTTGCCAAAAATGGAATTTTTTATATGTTGTCATGTCATGATCATTCACGTAGTTAAAGCATGAAAAACTGTTCTTTTTACAAACATTTTAGAACATTACTACAGTATTCATATTCTCATTTCTGACATCATTCAATTATAATACGCGAAAGATTATCTGTGAGTATGAGCGGATTTTATTAAAAATAAGCAGACACAATGTTAGAAATTAATTTAATCTGACACACACACACACACACACACACACACACACACACATATATATATATATATATATATATATTCTATTATATGCCATAGAACTCAATCAATCCTGCTATTTAACTCATAAATTGAAGGAGAAGCTATAGCAGTTTAATTAGTGATTATTGAACCTAATACAAATTAAATATATAAAAAAAAGGCTATAGATATGAATAGTTGTTATTGCCATTTGGAATTTCATGAAAGTTACTGAGAGTGACAGGCATCTACAAAAGTAAGAATTCACAAAATTTAGCAACAAAAATCTCAAGTCTAAATAAAAAGCATAAAATATCAAAATGTTTTTGTTACAAAAAAGAGAATTGCGCTCAAAATATTGTTTTTATGTTTTATGGCTCTGAACATTTAATACACGTGATTGTAAAAATGACATCATTTTGAAAATCTCTTTTATTTAGAGTGTGTAGCCATGTACAAGTCAAATGATAAAAGCCAAACTGTAATATGAGAAGGGGGACTTGGCATACAAGGGTAGGAATTTCGACATATTGAATTCCGTAAACGATAGTAATTCCGAAAATAAAGTCTTTGCTGCAGACATGAAAAATAAGGAGCTATTTCAAAATGGTGATCGTATTGCGATAATATTCTTTAGTAATTTTCTTGAACAAATACTCGAATGGCAATAGAGCAAGTCGTGACGTTTCTGTGTAAAGAAGCGGAATAATCAGTGGTAAATATTCCGCGTAGGATGGAAGCAACTGCGTAATTTGGTTCTCTTGAAATAGGCATTCGCTGCCATGATTCCGTTGCTTTGTTAGATTAATTTGTTGGATGAGGTTGAAAAACAAGAAACGACTTATACAGGAAACGTACCGGACATTTAAAGTTTCAACACTTAATAAATACACAAGATCATATACTCAATTATTTTGCCATATAACAGAATATATATATATATGTGTGTGTGTGTGTGTGTGTGTGTGTGTGTGTCAGATTAAATTAATTTCTAACATTGTGTCTGCTTATTTTTAATAAAATCCGTTCATACTCACAGATAATCTTTCGCGTATTATAATTGAATGATGTCAGAAATGAGAATATGAATACTGTAGTAATGTTCTGAAATGTTTGTAAAAAGAACAGTTTTTCATGCTTTAACTACGTGAATGATCATGACATTACAACATATAAAAATTCTATTTTGGATAATTTTCACGTTCTAATGAACGCTAGCAATTTGTCAACCGTTATGTTTGAAGCAGAAAAAAATTTACGGTAATTTTTAGCAACACAGTTTTCGGTTATGTTTTGTTACCATAACTCAAACACCTGCAGATGATCTCGGGAAGAGATTGAAAGTACTTGGGTACTTTGTTTGCAATTTAATCTGATATATCTAAAAGAAAATTTGCTGCCTAAATACACAAAATGTGATATATATATATATATATATATATATATATATATATATATATATTTGAAAACGCAGTAAAGTATTCTACTCTACAGCTTTGTCAGAAGAGTACATTTGTAAATATTAAATTGACAGATAATAATAATTCTTCCTGCGAGAAAAGAAATATATAAGGAGGAGAATATATATACATATATATATATATATATATATGTGCGTGTGTGTGTGTGTGTGTGTTTTCAAATGAATAAGGACGAAGAAAATAATTGCAACGTTCAAAAAATTAATTTAATACAGTGCTCAATATAAAAATAGACCAATAAATATTTACTACCAATTATTACGTTAGAACATTTGCAAACTACAAACTACTACAAAATTGTACATTTTGTTTCGACAATGAAAAAAATCATATCTCATCAGGTAATTGATTATTATTAACTACCTGATGAGACATTATTCTTTCAGTGTCGAAACAAAATGTACAATTTTGTAGTAGTTTGCAAATGTTCTAATGTAAGAATTAAAGATAACAGATAGATAGATAGATAGATAGATAGATAGATAGATAGATAGATAGATAGATGCTTGTATGTGGAGAATATGTACACTATGGAGTGCTGAAAATTTTACGGTAAACCGGGAAGTGATTCCTGAAAGTAATTCTGATGTTTAATCAGGTTAGAAGAAGTTGGTTGGGACGATAAAAATTCAACACTAATCATACATGCACAGACATACTTACTCACACACACACTCTCTCTCAAACACACACACACATTTAAATACATATACGAATACATGTGTGTGTGCGAGTGTGTGTGTGTGTGTGTGTGTGTACATGTTCTAAATTTGAAATATTAGATTTTAGAATATATGCCAATATAAGTAAATATTAGGCAATTTTCCATCTTACAAGTTATATGTATTTTTCTCTCTCTATGTCTGTCTGTCTGTTCCTCTGTCTCTCTCTCTCCCTATATATATATATATAGTATATATAAATTATATATATATATATATGTGTGTGTGTGTGTGTGTGTGTGTGTGTGTGTGTGTGTGTGTGTGTGAAAGAAACGAAAAAAGAGAAAGGTTCAAAATTGTGTCCTGGATTTTGACTTAGTTCTTTGAAACAAAAGCTTACCAACGAATTACACAATGGAAAAGATGAGAGACTTTGAAAAAAATCGAAAAAAAACCTCAGCACTTCAATTAAATCATTAGAGTGCGCAAGACACAAGCGTGTGCGGTGGCCGTGCCCATTGTCTAATGCAACAGTGATAGGCTTACAAAAAATCGTTGAAACAAAGAAAAATACGGCGATAAATGTGAAACTGATAAAAAAAAAATAGGAAAATAAAAGAAAATCATTAAAAGAAAATCCCTAAAACCCCAGAAAATAAAAGCGACAGCAGTATTTTCACGATGGCTTTCAATTCCTCAGAAAACAGAAAATTTGAAGAAAGAAATTCGACACAATACTGTGCTGCTCAATATAGCAAGTAATTTGTTGAAAAATAAAGTTGTTGGAGGATAAAGATGTTTTTGATCTTTTACGGTTTTTTTTTTAAGTTATATCCATGAAAAAATTACTTCCAGAAATAACAACAACAACAATAATAGTTCCAGTTGCAGTTGCCGCCCTTGGTTTGACTGGAAAAGTTTCTGATAGACTCATTGATAGAAACGCTGGTAGCCCATGCCTTAAATAAAAAAAAATATTGAGTAATATTGAAGCTTTATCTATATATATGTGTGTGATCTGAAGTTGTTATTCCTATTTTTGGTTATTGTTTTATCTTACAAAATTGATCAGTAGAAAATGGCATGAAGCCATTTCTCACCTTACGTCTCTACTTGGTACACGAAAAAAAAAATATAACAGAAGTCAACCGAAATAATAATAATAATAATAATAATAATAATAATAATAATAATAATAAATGGAACGTATAAGTCTGGTGAAATAAACATCAGAAGCGGTATATTTCAAGGTGATTCTTTGTCTCCCTTACTATTCTGCATATCATTAATAGCACTAACTAGTCAACTTAATAAGACAGAATGTGGTTATAAAATAGGCCAAAAGAAAATAAGCCATCTATTTTACATGGATGACTTAAAGTTGCATGCTAAGAATGATAATGAGCTGGAAGGTCTTCTGAAAACTGTAAAATATTTCAGTGAAGACGTTGGAATGAAATTCAATTTGTATAAATGTGCTAAATCTACAGTTTTACGTGGATCGCTACAACAAACATCCTCAATTAGCTTAGACCCTGCTGTAACAATAAAAGAATTAGAGCCAGAAGAAGCTTATAAATACCTAGGTGTAAATAGGAGTGAAAAGATTCACCATAAAAAATGAAAGAAATAGTGCGTAAAGAGTACTATAGACGGCTACTGATATTAAAAACTGAATTGAATTCTCAGAACAGAGTTATGGCCATTAATGCTATCCTAGTTGTCCAAAAATAGTTTCAACATCTTAAACTGGATACTAAACGACATCAGGCGAATGGATTCTAAAAGAAGGCTTTTTTCTAAGCATAAAATGCATCATCCAAAGGCTGATATAGACCGTCTATACATACCCCGTAACGAAAGTGGAATAGGTCTTATTCAGCTAGAATTGTCATACAAGACAACAACTATTGGCTAACTAACATATGTAGAAACAACAAAGGACTGCATGATACAATTAGATAAACAACATGAAAACAGAGAGACAGATAACAGAAAAGTTATTCAATAACGAAAGAAGGCAGTAAATACAAACAAGATTTAATTTTAGTAGATTCTGTAGAAAAGCAAAATAGGAGCCAAGAACCAAAAATTGTGGCAAAAAATATGAAAAAGAAAGCCAAGCCCTTGAACAGATGGAACAACGCGGGCAAGACAAACCTTTTCATGGCCAATATTCAGAACGTGCTAATAAATCCAATGTTGATAAAGTTAATACTCATCGATGGTTACGTGCATCTGGATTAAAGTCAGAGACTGAAGGCTTTATTCTTGCAGCGTAAGACCAAAGTCTTTTCACTAGGAACTTTCAGGTTAATATACATAATAATATGGATTCAAAATGCAGGTTCTGTGATAAATTCAAATAAGAAACAATAGACCATCTAATCTCAGGATGTTCTGTACTTTCCCCAAATAAATATAAAAATCGTCACGACAGAATGGTGTAATATTTGCATTGGACAATGTACAAAAACTATGAAAAATATGTAAAGAAACACTGGTATGAACATCACTCAGCACTGAATTAGAAGATGTCACTCCATCTACACAGACAGAAAAATTGAAGCAAATAGGCCTGACATTATTGTTAAAAACCAGAAAGAAAAATCTTGCCTATTAATTGATATGGCTTGTATAGCGGATTTTAACATAGCAACTAAGAAATTCGAAAAACTATCAAAATATAAAAACCTGGAAATTGAAATAGAAAAAATGTGAAAATTGAAAACAAGAATCGTGCAAGTGATAGTGGGTGCACTTGGAATGATAAAAAAACTGAACAAAACAACACATTGAAAGAATCCCTGGAAACCACAGCTTAAGAGATATACGAAATATATTCTTGTAAAGTACATCCCACAATTTAAGGAGAACTTTGACTATGTAACTCTGGGGATGATAGAGGAGATAGAAAATGAACATGAAATGGAGCCATAACAACACAATACGACTTGCCTTAGGTCTTGATAGGTAGTGTGACTTTTGAAACTTCTGAATATCGTTTCTTATGTCTTTGTCTATGAGTGTATCAAATTTGATTAAAATCGGACCACTCCTTCTATAACTCGATTTTTTCGATTATCGGGGGTACCTCGACACAAAACCTAGCTATGAACACTCGCAGTCGCTTATAGTACAACTGTGTAAATTTTCAAGAAAATCGGTTCAGCCGATTCGGAGTCTATAGGTAGCGGACACAGACACAGACACACACACACACTCACATACACACCCTCACAGACAAAGTTCTTTTTTTTTTTTTTAATCATATCACCCCAAGCAAGGCGATAACGCCACTGATGCGCAGGGGGCTACGTAAGGGTAAAAAGAATGGAAAAGAGAAAGCCGGAAACCACATCATAAACAGTGAACAAGGGATGCGCTTCTTCACCTGTTCAGTAGACGTGGGTGGAGTGTGAACCGGGCGATAGTTTAGTCTATCTACTCCAATTGGAAAAAAAAATAAAAGTGAAAAGATTGGAAAAGAGAAAACCGGAAACCGCATCCTAAACAGGAAACAAGGGATGAGCCTCTTCACCTGTTCAATAGATGTGGGTGGAGTGTGAACCGGTCGATAGTTTAGTCTATCTACTCCAACTGGAAAAAAAAATAAAAGAGTGAAAAGATTGGAAAAGAGAAGTGAAAAGTTTGGAAAAGAGAAGTGAAAAGATTGGAAAAGATTTAGAAATAAGTTTAGATATTCAGTTGAAATTTTGATGCAATTTCTGATCTTAAGCCTCTGTTTCGTAACAGGATGGTAATCAGTATAAAACAAAAATCAAAAGAAATAATAAAATATTGATAATGAACTGATACTTCAACTAACGTGAATCTTCAGGTTTCTTATCTTAACAATTGCTAGTGTTGGAAATGGATTGTATTTTTTAATTATTTTGGGGCTACCGTAAATACCCTGTTCAGTGTAAGAGATTTGCTTACCATATTAGAATTTTCATTAGGGGCTGATTAACTCTGCATATTTTCTCACGAGCGATTATCATGGCTGGGTATCTAATGGTCCTTCTTTTGAAGTTCGAATAGATTAGGCAGCCAAGGTAACTTGGGAGTTACATCTGGATACATGGGATGACTTTCAGTCGGAGAGCGTCTGAATCGAATGAAAGTTACTGTGGATTTATTCATTACACCTGCTATTATATAAATCTTTTTTTGCTTAATTTATTCAAACTGATGAAAGTAAGATTTCACAATTCTAGCATTACTCGTTCATAATTAGCCTATGGAGGTTTTAGCTAAACTTCGTACCAAGAAAGGTACTTCAGAATGGGGAATATTTCATATCCTCTAATCTCTCGCGATATCAAACTGAATATGATGTCAACATGTAAATACATTAATTAATACTATCGTATAATAATAAGGTGTTTATTGTAAGCGCAGTTCAGATGTGACACCTTGCCGAAAGTAAGGGGCGCCCACTGAGTATCGAACTCACTAATCAGCCTCTAGCGAGACAAACTTGCTAACCAGGCCTCTGAGTGGGAGGTTGTGAGGAGCGTGGAACTACCTCTTAATTGCTGTTGTTCTCAGGTCCACCCTGACACGGAGTGGTAGCACCTGTTAGAATTTCAGCTAATTATAGACTTTTGTAGAAAAATATACATTTTTGAAGAAAAAATTATTAACATAACCCATTTTTGAAGGAAAAAATATTCCCAGCAAAACATTTTTGAATACAAAACTAGAAGACATTTTCACTTTTCTAAAATATAAAAGAATAAAAACAAAAAAAAAATCATTTAAATCTGACTAAATCAAACTTCTCTCAATAACCGAACGTTAATAAATTACCTTAAAACCCCACTTTTTGACATTAAATAACACAAAGAGGTTTATATACAATTAAACAAAACTCAAACTCAAACTTGCTAACCTTTAATCGACGTCGAAGTGTTCAATCTTATATAATTATAAGATCGGCTTATCCGATATACATTGGCGCACAGTGTATCTCTGTTTATGAAAAGGAATAGTTGTGAATGGTCATGGCTGAGTGCTGAGTGGTTATTTGAAGTTTAACGGATACGATAGTCAAGGATGCTTAGGGGTCACCTGTAGATACTTCGGAAAACTCTCAATAGGGATCCCACTGAAAGGTTTGGATCAAACGGCATGAAGATAATTTTAACTGGGCCTCACCTGTAAGGTTATGCGTTAATTTTAACAAAACCTGTCATCGTGTCACCCACAGTTAGATTTTATGAGTGTGCGTTGCTGTGCAGTGGATATCGACTCGGAACGACAAATCGGGGAGCCGAGTTCGAATTCCAGTTGAATTCCTCGCATTCACTTACGCACAAATACCCTTGGGAAAAGTATTATTCCGTCTCTTCTCTCCAGTTATGGGTTAAATAATAGGACAGATGGGGTTCTATATCCTTTGCTGGAAAGCAGTCTACAGCAGAAAACAATAGTAAGCTACTGCAAGATAATCTTTCGCCTAGTCAGTCATGTCTCTTTCGAGACATGATTGTGTATCACATATGGCACTTAACTGACTTTAGTAGACCCTTATCAAATGGTTGTTAGGATGGCTTTACGTTGGTTTTCAAGAGTGTGAAACAACCTCTTAGCTGTTGTTGTTCTCAGGTCGACTCTAACTCGGTTTGGTAATACTTGTTAGGGTCCCAGCTATGGTCCAATCGCGACTTCCCCCAAAGAAAAGTACATTTTTAGAGCAAAATGACAACACTAAAAGAACAAAAACGTATTTAAAAATGCACTTTCTTAGTAAAATTATTAACAATACATTTTATAACCTCCAAACTAAACGCATATATTTATCCTGAAAGTACAAATTATGTACAAATTATCTATAGTTATATTATGCAGTAAATATTTAGATTTCGGCATTAAATAATCTATAGTGGTTGATATGCCGCGAAACCCAATTAAACAACCAAGCAAATGTTACCAAAGAAAGAAACTAATTACAAATAAAAAGCAAATGAGAAAGGAGTGGGGGAATGTAGCTAGGGAAGGGTGTGAAAAAAACGACCTACAAAGGCGAATTGTAGAAATGTTGAGGAGTTCGAAAAGAAATGCAAGCGAATAGGAAAAAGAAAAGAGAAAGAGAAATATATACAGTAAAGAAAAAAGGAAAAAGGACATTAAAAGACGATAAAGAAGAAAAAAGGCTCTTGTGACGATGAAGAAGAAAATAAAGTAGAAGAAAGAAGAAGAAATAGAAAAAGATTTAGAAGAAGTAGAAGAAGTAGAAGGTGAAGGAGAAGAAGAAGTAGAAGGTGAAGGAGAAATAGAAGAATAATTAGACATAGAAGAAGAAAAATAAACAGAAAAAAGAAGTACAAGAGGAAAAAGAAGAAAATAGAAAAAGAAATAGAAAAAGAATTAGGAGAATTAGAATTAGAAGAAGAAGAAATAGAAGGAGGAATCTAAAAAATATATAAGTAGAAGAAGGAGAAATAGAAGAACAAGTGGAAGAAGAAGAAGAAATAGAAGAAAAAAGAAGAAGAAGAAGAAGAAGAAATAGAAGAAAAAATAAGAAGAAGAAAGAAGAAGAAATAGAAGAAAAAAGAAGAAGAAGAAGAAATAGAAGGAGAAATCTAAAAAAATACAAGTAGAAGAAGGAGAAATAGAAGAACAAGTAGAAGAAAAAGAAGAAATAGAAGAAAAAAGAAGAAGAAGAAATAGAAGGAGAAATATAAAAAATATAAGTAGAAGAAGGAGAAATAGAAGAATAAGTAGAAGAAGAAGAAATAGAAGAAAAAAGGAAGAAGAAAGAAGAACTAGAAGGAGAAATCTAAAAAAAATATAAGTAGAAGGAGAAATAGAAGAAAAAAGGAAGAAGAAGAAGAAATAGAAGAAAAAATAAGAAGAACTAGAAGGAGAAATCTAAAAAAATATAATTAGAAGAAGGAGAAATAGAAGAACAAGTAGAATAAGAAGAAGAAATAGAAGAAAAAAGAAGAAGAAGAAATAGAAGGAGAAATCTAAAAAAAATATAATTAAAAGAAGGAGAAATAGAAGAACAAGTAGAAGAAGAAGAAATAGAAGAAAAAAGAAGAAGAAGAAATAGAAGGAGAAATCTAAAAAAATATAAGTAGAAGAAGGAGAAATAGAAGAACAAGTAGAAGAACAAGAAGAAATAGAAGAAAAAAAGAAGAAGAAAGAGAAGGAGAAATCTGAAAAATATAATTAGAAGAAGGAGAAATAGAAGAACAAGTAGAAGAAGAAGAAAAAATAGAAGAAAAAAGAAGACGAAATAGAAAATACTTTGAAGAATTAGAATTAGAAAAAGAAGAAATAGAAAGAAAAATATAAAAAAGTAGAAGGAGAAAGAGAAGAAGTGAAATAGAAGGAAAAGAAAGAGAAAAAGAGAAACAGAAGGATAAAGAAGAAGTAAAAAAAGAAGCAGAAGAAGAAAACTAGAACAAGAAATAAGAGAAACAAGTAGAAAAAGAGTAAATGAAGAAGAAGAAGAAGGAAAATTAGAAGAATAAGTAAAATAAAAAAAATAGAAAAAGAACAGAAAGAAAGAGAATTAGAAGAAAACTAGAAGACGAAATAGAAGAAAAATAAGTAGGAAAAGAGTAGATGAAGAAGAAGAAGAAGAAGCAGAAAACGTTGAAAAAAGAATAGAAAGAGAAAGAGAATTATAAAAAAGTAGAAGGAGAAAGAGAAGAAATGAAATAGAAGGAAAAGAAGGCGAAAAAGAGAAAGAGAAGGAAAAAGTAGAAAAAGAAACAGAAGAAGAAAACTAGAAGAAGAAATAGAAAAAAAAGAAGTAGAAAAAGAGGATCTGATGAAGAAGGAAAAGTAGAAAAAAGAACAGAAATGGAAAGATACAAACGTTGTAAATGAAACAAAGAGAAACATGAAGCAATAACCAGTAAAATGTAAAAAATATGACGATAAATGTAAAAAACAAAACAAAACTTAAACTAAAAGAAGGAATAAAGAATAAGAATAAAATGAAAAGAAAAGTGTAAAAATAAAATAAAATAAAATAAAATAAATCTAAATTGTAACAATGGATCTAAATTTAACCACTGCGCGCTGAAGTCTGGTTTTTATTTTGTGCATCCTTTTCTGGAGTCTTTGACAAATTAAGCAAGACAAAAAAAACACGGATAAAAGAAAACGGAAAAAATACAAATAAATACATTTATGTCGGAAATTAAAAAGAGACGAAAGAAAAGAAATAAACGCAGTGTAATAAATTAAGCAAGGTCGTCAGGACATCCCTCGAATGGTTAGAAAAGCCGTGGTTTTTTTATCTGTTGGTGTCATTTTAATTAAAGTCGCCTCGGAAAATCTGAAAAAGGCAATAAAAGAGAAAAGAACACAAGAAATAAATTTGGCCCACAAGAAAATGCGAGAAAAAGAAAACAAACCCAGGAAAAAAAGGTATATAAATATACCATTAATAAACACGTTATTTGTCTAGAGAAATGTCTTACCAGAAAGTTCCACGGTGAAATGGAATTCTCTCTAAGAGAGACTATTCAGTGAGACCTTTTACGACAGACAATAAACATACAATTGTCAGGCTTAGCGTTTTCATATGTAGGGAGAGAATAGTGAGGAATCCAGTGTGGTTCAAACTCAGTCCATAGATTACTGACATGAAAGCTGAGACCAAAGAAACATAGATAGATAGCATTATTCGTGTCTTTTCAAGATAAAAGTAATCATGACTCTCCACATTTTCTTTCCCCTTATAAGTCATTGAAATGTTTGACTTTATACTATTCTACCCATTTCCTGCTCATCCATTCACAGAAGCTTTTTAGATCTTTAACTTACCGTCTTCCGCTGTCTGTCTTGCCTTCAGTATGTCCTGTGAGTGTCAATTTTCTAACCCTTCTTTCTGCATTATGTATTCTAGAAATTTCTGTCATTTTTTCTGGTTCTATGTATAATCACCCTTTTTCTTACCATTTTTCTTCAAAATTTCTACTCGGTAGCATTTTCTATCTATGATATCCAGGCATTCTTCTTTAGAACCACATGCCTTTTGTCTATAGTCTTATATATATATATATATATATATATATATATATATATATATATATATATATATAACGAAACTGGTAATAAACAACCTACAATTTGAAATGATTTGTTTGAACATTATTTTTGATCGATACTCGTATTTGAGTAGATATTCTGTTTTTAATAAATCAGTATTATATATTTATTTCTACTGGCTTGATTATTTACGATAATCATCATGTTACGGAAATTAACGAAGATTAATGAAACTGATTATAACCAACCGACAATTTGAAATGATTTGTTTGAACATTATTTTTGATCAATACTCGTATTTGAGTAGATGTCCTGTTTTTAATTAATCAGTATTACGTATTTATTTCTATTATTTACGATAATTTGTTAAAGATACCGACAAGAGAAATGCTATATTCATTCTCAGAATGATATCTAAAAGAGCAATACAAAATATGGAAGGACCTTCGCCTGTTCTTCATAGAATATACATAGACATTTAACAAAGTACGCCACAGAGACTTGATAAAGATGCTCGACAACCTCGACATTTTCAAAAAAGACGTTAGGATAATCATGAATATATATTGGCAGCAAGCCGCTAGCGTACGGATAGGAAGTGAATTCAGCAAATATAAAACAAATAGAAAGTGGCGTGAGATAAGAATGTGATTTCGCACCGGATCTATTCAACTTATACAGCGAAACAATTCTGTGAGAAATAAAACCCTTGCCAGGATTTGTCATTGGTATGCCTCAAACTCACCAATGTAAGATACGCGGATGACACAGTGCTGATACCAGATACGGAAAGGAGAATGCAGGACATCTTACATAAGGTAGCAACAGAAAGCGAGAAGAAATGACTAAACATAAACTTCAAGAGAATTTAATGTATGGTCATTAGTAAAAAGAAGACCTTAAATGCCAACTACAAGTCGGAGAAACTAAAATAACACAAGTAAAGAAATTTAAATACCTGAGAAGCGTTCTGACAGAGGATGGAAACTGCGATGCTGAGATCCAAAACAAATTGGCATGGCCAAAGAAGCATTTCAAAAGCTAACCAAAATACTGACAGAAATGAAAATCTCATTGGAAACAAAGAAGAGACTGCTGGATTGTGATATCTGTTCTTCTCTATGACAGTGAATGCTGGATGATCTTGTCAGAATGTGGCTTTACAGAAGAATACTGAGGATACTATGAACTGAGCACGTGCCTAACGACAAAATGTTGGAGGGGATGGAAACGAGAAGAAAACTCATACTCAATATAAGGACTAAGGTTTCTAGAACATGTAATGAGGAAGAAGGGCCTAGAGAATTTAATACTCACAGGACGGATAGAGGAAAGTAGACACGTATATAACCTACTTGATCGGTCTGGGCAAGTGTATGGCAGAGCGGGATTTGGGAGATTTATCAAGAGGGAGAATGTTGAGAGTGACAAGAGACAGAGCCAAGTGAAAGTCCATGATCACCTACGTTCTGAAAGGACACGGCACATGAAGTAGAAGTTCGGTTCAAGGTATTTTCAGTATCTTTCTGTAGAACTAAATTTATGTTGCAATAATATTTCTCTAGTCTTTGAAGAGATTATCCAGCATTTACTGCCGTATAGGAAAACTGCTATTGTTCACTACTCTTTTCATTGTTTATGAGAAAATGCTCCTGTTTGTTAATAACTTGCTTAGGTTTCAGTGTCGCATCTTTTGTTCCCTGTAAGATTCTTCTCAGCTATTTAAATAGTTGTACAACTCCTGCTATCCACCTTGACAAAATCCAACGGAGAATCTGTAACGTGATCGATCCCGACTTGGCAGATCGGATACAGTCACATTCTTACCGGCACAATGTGGCTTCCCTGTGTCATTTCTACAAATACTTTCATGACTTCTGATCAGATGAACCTAGCTCATTGGTGACCCTCATACATGAATTTGCTCGAGCGACAAGATTAGCGACTAGGTCCCACACTTTTAATGTGAAACCAATAAATTGTAAAAGCAAACTCTACTCTAGTGGCTTCTTCTCTCGCACTTCCCGCCTGTGGAATTCACTTCCGTTTACTTGCTTTCCCTACTGCTACCATCTTCAAGAATTCACATGTAAAGTCAATAGTTATCTACTATCTCACTTACTTGCTTCCCACTCTCTCTCTCTTACTCTCTCTCTCACGCTCCTTTCTGCGTCCACTCCACTCTCATCAGTATTCTCATCTTCTTCCTACCCTCTTCCTGACACCTCCTGTAAACTGTCACTCTTTCTCATAACTTACCTCCTATGTAACACCCCCCACAATAAAATGCCTTGCTTGGGGCGACGCGATTATAAAAAAAAGAAACTAATATAATTGTATATTTTTCGAAAAAGTATTTATATTTACAACTAGAAAGAGCAGTTAAAAACTACAAATCTCCGCCAAAGCAATACCGATATCATTTCGGTGATTAGCTGGAGATGATAATGAAAACTAGTAAGAATAGCTGCAATATCCTTGACCGCTCTCAGGAGTGAAAATAGAAAAATAAATGAAACCGACAGCTCTCAAAATTCAACTCACATATAAAATTATACAATAATTTAGTATTTAAAAAGACCTACGGGAGGTAAATCAGTATTTGGCATTTAAAAGGCAAAAAATAAATTTTAATTATAAAACCGGAAAAATAACTCAGAAACTTTATCTTGTACCGGATTGAACCCAAAATATAATCAGTTTTCTTTTCCCCAGTCATGAGGACAATCATCCCTGAAATTTTAATTCGAATCCATCCAGCGAATCTTGAGATATCTTGACTACGGAGAGACAAAAGAAATCACAGACAAAAACAGAGCCGACACAATACAATACCGATGTGAAAGATGTCAGTTATTACGTAATCCTTCTAAGTCCTTTTGTTTATTTCTTTGATTGGACTTTAACTAAGTTAAAACTTAGTTAACTCACCATTCTGAACATTTTTTTCTATCGGAACAGATAGACTTAACTATCGCCCGGTTAACACTCCACCCATGACTATTGAACAGGGGAAGAGGCTCATCCCTTGTTCCCGGCTTAGGATTTGGTTTCCGGCTGGAGTAGATAGACTAAACTATCGCCCGGTTCACACTCCACCCACGTCTATTGAACAGGTGTTGAGGCTCATCCCTTGTTCCCTGTTTAGGATGTGTTTCGCGGCTTTCTCTTTTCCAGTCTTTTCATTCTTACGTAGGCCCCTGCGCTTCAGTGGCATTACCGCCTTGCTTGGAGTGGTATGATTAAAAAAAAAATCTGATTTCGAAAGGGGTTCATCTGTAAAAAAGATTGAGTTAGAGTTAAGTATCATTAATTTTGCATATCTTCCTTTCGGTTGTGAATTATACGACCGTGAATTTCATTAGAGAAAGAAAGAAATCATTCATGCTGAACTATGGTAATAGAGATTTACTCGTAACTGTACGGCGTATGTAGCAATGGGAAATAATCAGCCTAACATTACCAATACATCATCCCATGAGTTAATATTGAAGAGCAGTAAAAACAAAAGTTACTTCTTAAACTAATTATCATTTTAAGAGAAGATGGTGCAGAAAATTTAAAAAAAAATATGCCGCGGTGTCTTTGAAGATGAGTTCTAATTTACTCACACCTCAAATCGTCAATCAAGTTTAAATTTCAAGGGAACTGATTTGAGAATTCCTTTAAATCCCCATCAACCAACTGCACAAGAAAATAGATTATCAGTTATGACTTAGGAAATACTTGAGAGTCATAGTTATTTAAACCCTTAGGGGTGTGCAGGGAATTCCGAAATGAAAATTATTCATTCAGATGGAAGGACCTATTAGGTTAGTAGTCAGTTAAATGCCATACGTGATACACGCTTGGGCGATCATGTCTCGAAAGAGACATGACTGACTGGGTAGAAGATTATCCAGCAGTAGGTTGCCATTGCTTTCTGCGGTAGACTGGTTGCCAACCAAGGCTATAGAACCCAATCTGTCCTATTATTTAACCCATAACTAGAAAGAAGAGACGGATTAATACCTTTCCCAAGGGTATTTGCGCGTAAGGAATTCGACTGGAATTCGAACTCGGCTTCCCAATTTCTCGTTCCTAGCCGATATCCACTGCACCACGACGCACATCAGGTTAGTAGAATGTTATTTAATTTACTAAACTTACGCGTATTATTGAGGATGGAATATTTTTTTTGCTATTCAATCCTATTTAAAATAACAAAAATATTAGAGCTGTCATTCTTCGTAATTATATATTTGCTTTCATTTTTGTTTTCGTCTGTTTTCTCTCAATCTCTGACGAAGTTATGATAAATGTGAAACATGTTAGATTGATATGTCTTTCCTATTTGTTATTTACCTTATTATCGGCTTATCAACACTTTGTACGTCATTTACGGCTTATCAACACTTTGCATGTCATTTCAGGCTTATCAACACTTTGAAGGTCATTTACAGCTTAAGCCCCACTTTATAAATCATTTAAAGCTTATCAATATTTTGTATGTCATTTACGGCTTATCAACACTTTGTAAGTTATTTACGGCTTATCAACATTTTGTAAATAATTTTGCGGCTTATCAATATTTTGTAGATCATTTACGGCTTATCAACACTTTGCATGTCATTTCAGGCTTATCAACACTTTGTAAGTTATTTACGGCTTATCAACACTTTGTAAGTCTTTTAAGCTGAAATATATCGTAGATTTTCAGAATAATTCTTTGAATACTGCATTAACTATTCTTAAGAATGACTATAATTTTCTCATGTATAAGTCCCACTATTTAACCCATAGGATAAAAAGGTTGGGTTAATTCTCTTACTAGCTACATGGAAACATGAATTCATATGATGTTTGAAAAATTGTATTTAGATTTATTTTTTTAGGAATTTTTCAAAATTCCATGTTCTTTTTGCTTGGTTTCGAAATATATATATATTTTTTCAAATCTTGAGCGAAGTTGTAATGATACTAAATACTAATACTGTAATTAGTTTTGAAAAAAAAAAGCACCCCCTTCATGTGCCATTTTGTAGAACGATTTTTCCGTCACAAAACCCAATTTCGACAGCTTCAGAGATGGAAGCCATCAAACGCAGTATCTGCAAAACTACTGCTCATGTCTCGTAATGGATCCTCCTTGGAATGGAGAGTGTTTTACCCCAGAAAAAAACCTACAGCAAAAACTGAACAAGCAGCGCTTGATCACATACGAATATACTGCAAACATAGCTCACCGTAACCATCATTACAATATCACAGAGATCAGTGTAGTCGGACACATGTTGCTTTCAGAACTATCGCAATCATTACAAGAGAGTTCTATAAAATGAAAATTAGCTATGTAAAAGCAGTCTCCGATCAAGTTCGAAAGCAAACGGGAGTTCTGAAAGATCTCCAAACAAGTTCTAAATACAGGCAAAGTCTTGACACTAAGAATGCGACTGGTCCAGATAAACTCACAGTGGTTGTCTATCAGAATATCAAACCGGATTTACAACCTATCTTAGCGAAATTATTTAACCGTTGCTTGAAGGCAACATCTTATCAAATACTGAGGAAATTGTCAAATGTATAACCTGTTTTCAATAATGCCGTTGAGATTTAATCCATTTCCCAATACAGACCATCGAATTCCAGTGTCATTAGCAATGTTTTGGAAGCTATATTCAACAAAAAATTCATGAGCGACAAATATTATGAATTTCGATTGGCTCGGTCTATCGCTGATATCCTGACAGCCACTACATATAGAATCAGTGACCCACTATAAAGCAAATACATCAAGAACGAACACATTAAATATTTCAACGGCTTTTGAAAAGGTGTGGCATAAATGGTTACTGCAAACCTGTCACATGAAAGAGCTTTCTCAATTATAATATCCTTCTTAATGGGTAGGTCCTTGTAAGTAATTGTTAAAATCTAGGCTTTCCAGACCCGAGCGATCAACGCAAGCGACCCCAACGTTTTTTTTTGTTTGTTTTTTTTTTGCTCAAACACTCTCTACTTTATATAGATTTTCTAAAGGGTATATTTCGATCATTTGTCAGTATCTATGCTGATGATACAATGGTATATGGGTGCTTCTCCAAAACTTGATACGACCTGTCATTGGCAGTTAATGTTAGCTCTGACCTGGTTCATTGGGGGCGGGGAACTGCCTGTTAGATTCATTGCTTCGAAAACCAAACGAGTTACACCATCGTCGAGCAGAACCAGAACTTAGACCGTTCATGATGAACAAATGTTCCTTTAGGAAAGGCCCCTTGTCGTAAGCGCCTACTGAAACTTAAATTCAGCTGTACCTGACCCCCCCCCACTGAATCGCGAATGACAAATTGTTTTTCACCCAGTATTCCAGACAAAACATTGTGAGCCTCTCGCGTCTCTATCGCTGTTTCCTTGGAAAGTGTTCTGACGAACTACATTCTTTAGTTTCATCAGTTCTTACCTTCACGGCTAAAACTGGCCATGTCACGCACATTGTAGAGAACCACTCTCCTTTCGTATTCCATTGGTGAAATATAAGTCATTCTTGAACAGCATTTTCTCAAAAGTTGCTGGTTTGTGGAAACGACTCCCAACAGGATGCTTAGTTGATCACTACAATCTTAACCTGTTCAACCGTTATCTTATCCGCAATTCCCCATGAACTGTTACTGTTATTATCATCTACCTCCAGTAGCTCTGGGACCTTGTACAGTGTAAACGTCATTATATATATATATATATATATATATATATATATATATATATATATATATATATATAGTCAGCCGCAGACAGTACTATTTCACTCTATCACAGCATATCAGTACGGTTAGACGTCCGATTGCTTCTAGTGAAAATTGAAACCCGACCGAATTGATATCAGTCAGCGATTCTACCTCTTAAGCAATGAGCGCGCGGTTGAGGAAGGTAGATTTTTGTGTGCTACATACACGAGAGTATTCAAATGCATCAGTGAGTATAAGAGTGTTCAAATTCATTACCGAGTCAACGAAAATAGTGGTGATTTTTATTCCAAAATTTCTACATACTTCTCAATCGGCATATATATATATATATATATATATATATATATATATATATATATATATATATATAATAGTCTTTTCCATACATACTTTATTTTCTTTCACCCTTTCTAGTGTGCGGACACGAATTTATTAACGCACCCACCCACACGCATTCCTGCACACACGCGTGTACGCGCGTGCACACACACACATGCACACACACACACACTGATATAAAATCAAAATCCCTGAAAGTAACTAAAAGAATAAACTGAAGCGATTAGATCCAACAAACATTTGAACAAATTCTACACAGACGGAATCCATAATGAAAATCTTTTGCTTACACACAAGTAAGCAGATACTCTTAGCCATTTTAAAGAGAAACAGACACACACGCACACATGCATATGTGTGTGTATGCGTGTGTGTATTTGTGTCTGTGAGTATATGTGTATTTTGAGAGTTATATTAATGAAAATATTTTTGTGTATTATGTATATATTTAAATTCATCTTATTTGTCATCAGAATTTTTATAAATTTTGATGAATGAAAAAAATATCGAAGTATGTTAGATTTGTATTGGTTTTACTATTCACCGCTTATTTAATTATTCATTTTGATTTCATTCATATTTTAAACTTCAAATATATATAAGACAGAAAATCTAAGCAAGAGCCAACAACTGACCACGGTTTCGCCTAACGGCTCTTCAGGGAAATTGCCTGACGAGCCGTTAGGCAAAACCGTGGTAGCAGTAGCGGCGAAACAGACAGTAGCACTGTGCGGATGACCGCAGTCGACTACCAAGGACTATACTGGATTTGAAAGCTCTACTTTACTGTACCTTCTTCTTTGTAACCTTTCCTCCAAATACATCTTTCTTTAACCTACACCTCGTGTTTCGTGTTATATTTCCGTGGACCCACTTTTGGTTCCACATCAGTAATAAAATTGCTGTTAGCCCAAAGAAATTTGGAAATGGTAGGTTTCACTGCTTGGCAATTGCATCAGCAGCTCCAAAACGCACATTTCAGAGTGTTTTTGTTTCAGTTTGTAGAGTAATTGGAAAGAGTTACGAAGGCGCTTGGATAGATCACTAGTGATGCCGACCTTATGCCTCTATTCAAATTCTCACAGGGTCTCAAACTCAATAAAGAGGCTTATGTCAAGTACCTTGAGGAGTTAGTACTGCCCTGGGTCAAGAGCATAGCTGCTGGAAGGCCATATGTCTATCAACGGAACACTATGCCACACAAACAGGAGAACCTAGTCATGTTTGTCAGACAATTCCTGAAACGACATCATCTCTTACATCTGGCCACCTTGATTACTATTTTGTGTGAGGCGCTGTTGATCAAGAGATCAGCAAAACTCCTTTAACACCAAAGATAAACTGAAAACAAGGATTAGGGCAGCATTCACCAACTTAAACAAGGAAACCGTTCAGAAAGCAACGCAAGAAATTCTGAAGTCTTTTAGCGAAGTTAAAGCAAATGGCGATTTTATTTACTCGTTAGTATTAGGTTGTTACAAAAATAATGGCCCATTTCAGAAACACAATTTATTCTTGAATGATTAACTGTAGAATAAGTTTAAATTAGACAAAATAAAAACCTTGAGAATTTATGTACCTTTGCCATCGATCGATGTGATTATTCATTCCTCATTGATAAAAAAATTATTAGTTGTGATGCAACGAAATATTTGAAATCTGATTCTACTCCTGGTGAAATCAGTTTTCAAATATTATTCGTTCAAGAGGCTTACGGCCATATCACGTTGAATACACCGGTTCTTGCGCAATCACCGAAGTTAAGCAACGTTGAGCCTGGTCGGTACATAGATAGCTGACCGATTGGGAATACCAGGTGCTGTAAGCGTTTAGTGACGGATGTGCGTTGTGGTGCAGTGGATATCGGCTCGGAAAGAGAAATCGGTGAGCCGAGTTCGAATTCCAATTGAATATCCTGCATTCACTTAAGCATTGCTACCCTTGGGAAAGGTATTAATCCGTCCCTCCCCTCTAGTTATGGGTTAAATAACAAGGGTAGGACTTGGGGACCCTGCCCTTAAAACAAATTCCAGTGAATCTTGATACTCGCAAAACAAAGTATTACTAGACACAAAAACTTATATAAAAACAACTTAGGGACCCTACCCTTAAAAACAAATCACGATGAATTTTGGTACTCGAAAAGAAAAATTATTACTAGACACAAAACTTATATAAAAACAACAATAAATTATTTCGTGCTTCCCGCCTGTGCAATTCCCTTCCACATGTCTGCTTTCCCGACAGCTACAATCTCCAGGAGTTTAAATGTAAGGTCAATAGACACCTCCTATCACACTAACTTGCACCTATTCTCCCAACACACTCACCATCTACCCAACCCTCATTTTCGGTATCCTTACCCGCCTATCACTCTCTTTCTGACATTTCTTATATCTAACCATCCTTTCTCACCACTTTCCACTCTATGTAACCCCCTGCGCAATAGTGGCAGTGAAATGCCTTGCTCGGGGTGAAATGATTATAAAAAGAAAGAAAGTAAAAGGTATTACCAGCAATAAATAAATAAAATGACCCGTCGAGATTGATATGCCATAAAAACAAACCAACCAACATATTCGTTTAAGAAACGGATCATTGGTGATGTGCAGAAAGAACATCGCGCACACTCCAAGCGCCTAAATTTTTTATTCTTATTGAGATCACGAGGAACCCATTCAGCGAGATTTTTCATCTTGCTAATACTTTGAAAATGGCGTGAGACTGTTGCACTGCTGATAGCAAGTGTCTAAAATATTTCTTTGAAACTTTAACGTGGGTTTTGCCCAACAACTGCTTGTAATTTGTTCGCTTAGACTGCATGGCCGTCCTTTACATTCTTCATTTTCAAGACTCTCATCTAAAACACGGAATTTCTGGCACCCACTTCGTATTGTCCGATCACACGTGGACCTATCTCTCTATGATCTGTTCATGTTGACAGAAGTTTGGTAGGCGCTGTGTCCGAGTTTGATCTCATGCAAGAAAAGTAAACGAAGATCATGTTTTATCCTGTTCATAATCAAGGGCTTCTATGCTTCAAGAATATTTCTGTTTTAAAATGAGTTAAAAATTATTAAAAAGCACACACTAATTATTATGTATACCAAAATTCAACTAATATATACAGTGAATACTATGTTAAAATGGCTTTTCAAAATAGATTTCGAGCGGCCATTAATTTTGTAACAACCTAATATTTTTAATATATTTCTATTTACGTTTAGTAAATATATCTGCTAAAATGACATGTCAGTTTTATTTTCATTTTTGCGTAATTAAGTGACAATTTGTCTATTGCACACACACACTATATATATGACATTTGACACTACAGTTAAGCGATAATTCTAACATCTTTAGACATTTAAAACAACATGCCAGGCAACATACACAATTTCGCGAAATCCTCGTCGAAAACACAACCACACTAAACATGAAAACAATAAACAAAAACTAAAAGTTCTCTAAGCCATACAAATAAAACAGTTGAAACCTAACCTGAACACAATTAACTACGAAATCTCCAAAAAAAATTCTTAAATGCCTATAATAGATATCAGAAGCGATTCGTTATCCCAATGGTATTACACACTTAATACTTCTCTTTTCCACTATCGCGTGATCATGTGTGACATCACAAGCTGTAGTGTGATTTTCGCTTCCAGCAAGAACGCCCGTGTTCGCCGTTGCTTTGAAAACCTGCCATGCAAAAAAAATAGACTACTACTATCGCTAGTCCGCGAACTGTTTAATACACTCATTATAATTGTCATCTTTGATAATGGCTGATGTAAGCCTAAAGCTCAGAAAGGATTAAATTAAAAAAATCATATCTCTTTACTATGATCAATACTGTGATTTTCTTTCTTTTTTCAACGATAATGCTATTAAGTGTATCAGACGATAAGAAAAGAATTTACATGAAATAAATCGACAAAACTTGTCTATATTATTTAATGATATATATATATATATATATATATGTGTGTGTGTGTGTGTTTGTGTGTGTGTTTGTGTGTGTGTGTGTGTTTGTGTGTTTGTGTGTGTGTGTGTGCACGCGCGTGTGTGAGTGTATGTATGTTATTGTTTTTGATTGATTCGTTTTTGACTTGTTATCGTCCTTGGTAGGCTATTAATGTTAAATTATAGATAATTTGCATAATAATTATTTACTGATACAAGGTCTTACTATTTAACCCATTACTGGGGAAAAGAAGATGATTCATAAAATTTCAAATATTTTCTTCGCGTAAATGTATATAACGAACGCAACAGAAATTGGAACTTGTCTTTTCGATAAACCGTTTCAAGACGTTATCCATTACATCTACCATACATCAAAGCTTAGCGCAGCTGGTATTCCTAATCGTTCAAGCATCTAGGTAATAACCAAGCTCGACGTTGCTTAACTTTCGTGACGCAGTCGTAAGCCTGTGTATGCTTGTGCGTGTAACTATCTGTGTGAGTGCGTGTTTGTAGAAGAAACTATATTTGAGAGGGTAAACACGATTAAGGAAATCGGGAACTTGTGAGAGGTCGAATAAAATAAATATTTTTACAAAATATCATTTTTCGCCCTAATATTAAAAAAAAACGTTACAAACTGTGACATAGATTTATTTTGAAATGCCAGAGGGTATCGCATATTCAAAAGACATCACTTCTTAAGAGTTCTCACATGTAAAGGCTATCAGATATTAACAGTCAAATATGATCGGTAGCAAATACGAAAATGTTCGCCCTGAAATGTCCTTGAATGTGAGACACAGAGGTCTTAAAGGCGCATTGAAATGCCAAAAGATGTCTGCGTCTTCTTTCATTACCTTCTCTCTATCTAGTTCTCTCAGCCTCCTGGTTGACGGCAAAGTTCAGCAAAATCCATACCTACAATCCAATGTCTTCCCTTCTCATGGTTTCTCATTTATATTTTGAATTTGATAATAATAATAATAAAGCTGTAAACAAACACTGGTATGAACATCACCCAGCACCGGTTACAGAAATAGAAGATGTAACCATTCTATGGGATTACACCATCTACACAGACAGAAAAATTGAAGCAAACAGGCCAGACATTATTGTTAAAAACCAGAAGGAGAAAACTTGTCTATTAATTGATATGGCTTGTCCAGCGGATTGTAACATAGCAATCAAGGAATTTGAAAAACTGTCAAAATATAAAGACCTGGAAATTGAAATAGAAAAAATGTGGAAATTGAAAACAAGAGTTGTGCCAGTGATAGTAGGTGCACTTGGAATGATAAAAAATGGAATAAAACAACACATTGAAAGAATCCCTGGAAACCCCAGCTTAAGAGATATACAAAAAATTGTCTTATTAAGTACAGCCCACACACTAAGGAAAACTTTATCTATGTAATGCTAGGGATGATAGGGAAGATAGAAAAACATGAAATGGAGCCATAACAACACGCCACTACCTGCCTTAGGTATCCCCGCAGACTTGGTTGGTAGTGAGACCAAAGCTTAAATCGAAATATGATGAAAAAATGACATAATAATAATAATAATAATAATCTTGAATTGGAAATCTTAAAAAAGGGCAGATGTAGACATCAGTAATTCCTGCTGTAGTTGGAGCTCTCGGATTAATTGGAAAAGGTTCCGATAGTTCATTAAAAGGATTCTTGAGGAATCTCACCTTAATGAAATGATTACTCAATCTAAGTGAGAATTACGTTGAACTTTAAAGGTGAACATTTAGGTCATATATATTTAAATTAAGTAACTATACTTATTTTCTATCTCAATTACTGTCCATTTTTCATTTATTTGTGTGGGCCCCATTTTCGTGATCCATAACAACTTGGCGACGAGAATTCGAGAGTCATGTCGACCTCAACAATTTGGCGACAAGTCTCGAAAGAATTCACACAGAGAACAACAAAAAACCTATATTGCCACACACGTCAACCACAACAATTTGGCGACACAACAATTCGAAAGAACTCTTTCAGAAATTAAAAGGAAGATCTGGTCACATAACAACTTGGCAAGGACGCAAGTAGCAAAAAGAAAGACCTTATCCCATAGAAATTGGCAAACCACTTTGTACAACAATTAAGCGACGACTCGGGGATTAATAAAGAACTACGCGTCACAACAATTAACGACGAACATAAAAGAACGTACGAAGGCACCAGAAAAAAATCGCTTAAGACCAGCGGTCAAAAATTTTACATAAAAGATAGAGAAAAAATTCGTCACTCCCAACAAATTACTATCTTCTTCTTTTTCTTCTTTTTTGTGCCGTGTCCGTTAAGGATATAAGCAATCATGTTTGTGCGGTCCCCGTTCCCGGGATCCACAACACCTGGGTTACTAATCTTCCTTCAAGTCTGTATCCTTATGTTAATACACTTATTTTCTATCTCAATTACTGGTCGTTATTCATTTATTTGTGCAGGTCTCATTTTCGGGATCCACAACAACTTGGCGAAGAGAATTCCAGAGTCACGTCGACCACAACATTTCGGCGACAACACTTCGAAAGAACTCATACAGAGAACAAAAAAAAAAAACATATTACCACACGAGTCGACACAACAATTCGAAAGAACTCTTTCAGAACTTTCAGAAGGAAGATCTGGTTGCATAACAACTCGGCAAGGTAGATTCACAAGGGCGCAAGAAGCAAAAAGAAAGACCACATCCCATAGAAATTGGCAAACCACGTCGTACAACAATTAAATGACGACTCAGGGATTAATAAAGAACTACGCGTCACAACAATTAATGACGAACATAAAAGAAAGTTCGAAGAGACCAGAAAAATCGCTTAAGACTAGCGGCAAAAAAAAAAAAATTTACATAAGAGTTAGAAAGAAAAATTCGTCACTCCAACAAAAGGTATTTGACAGTCAATATTGTTTTCTCTCCTCGAACAAGTCAACACTATTAATTGGCGACTAAATAAGAAAAAAATTATTACACAAAAATCAAAACAGGAAAATCTTTTACAAGATTTAATACAAAAATCAGCGGTAAAATGTGAAACCCCTCACTGAAACAAAAAATAGGAAAAACTTTCAAAAATACTAGAGATTATAAGAAGAAATAAGAAGAGACAGTCAAAATTGAAGGAAAATTTAATTGAAGCTCAGTTAAAATTAGAGAAAAAACAGATGGAAGCACAAAAGATAAATGAAGAGAGACAAATACAACTCCAGGAATTACTATTAAAAGTGACAGTTAACTCATAAGAAAAGAATATTGAAAAAGTGGCGATTTTTTTCCAGGACGCTTTTTGGAACACAATAGAAACATTTAACTACTCTCTAGAGAACGATAAAAATTTCGGGGACTATTTCAGACGTCATGAAGACATTTTCAACATAGATTGCCAAATTGGACGGAAGCGAAAAAATTACGTTTATTGCTCAGGAAATTTGGAACAGAGGATTACACAAAATATGTGGACTATATTTTATCAAAACAAAAACAAAAAAACATTTGACAGTTACACGTGGCAGCTTTTCAGTCCAAAGACTTCACTCTTTCATAAAACGTGGAATTGTCTCACCCTCGTAAAACGCAAAAATTAGGACTACTCGACGTTCGACGCAATTGTTAACAAACATTGTGATGATTTTAAGTTAGCAGAATTGACTCCGGACAACTTTAAGTGTCTTATATTCGTACAGGGATTAGTCTCACCCAAGGACACCGAAATGCGCAAAAGAATGCCCACGAAGCTTCAAAACGAGCCTGGATTAGGGCTGCAAAAATTGGCAGAAGACTGTCAAAAATGCTTGAGCAGAAAAAAAAATCTCTAAGGATATCGAGGAATCGAGAGTAACACACATACGTAAGTTGAACAAAAATTTACGATTTCCACCCACCGAAAGAGAAACAAAAATTTAATGATAAAGAAAAAATTACAAGATATTAGGCGATTAATAATAGAGATCAAATAAAAAATAACCCCTCCCATATGCATGTTACAGATGTGGTGGATTCCACTGGAATAAAGACTGTCGATTTAAATACAAGATACTGTTTAGCTTGTGGAAAAATGGAGCATAAGGCATCCCAATGCAGAATTAAAAGACGCACTAGTAGGGTAAGAACTACTAGAATGGACTACGAAAACAAACTAAACACAAGAAAATACGTACAATTCAAGATTTTAAATAAGAAGATAAATTTACAGTTAGATTCAGGATCAGATCTAAATATAATTAATTTACAAACATGGAAGAAGCTAAATAGACCGACCATGATGCATACACAGAAAATTGCCAAGTCTGTTACAGGGAAGCGTATCAATTTTAAGGAGAAGTAATTCTAAACGTAAAATTCCATGGAAAAACGAAAAAATTTAAAATATTTGTAATAAAAGACATAGAAAACTTGGTGGGCACAGACCAGATGCAAGCAGTTGATGTATGGGATTTACTCATTAGCTCATTTTGTAAGAAAATAGAGTGCGAGCCGTCAGAAGTTACAAAATTACAAAAAGAACTACACAGTTAATTTCCGAAGTGTTATCGAGCGGTTTGGGACAATGTAATAAGTTTACAGCTAAAATTGAACAAAAGAAAAATGTTCAGCCAGTATTTCAGAAAAAGCGAAATGTGCCTTTCGCAACCATAGAAAAAATTGACAAGGAGTGAGGTAGATTGATGTAAACTGGAATCCTTTCACAAATCGAATTCAGGGGATGGTCTAGGTAATGAAAAATCCGGAGAAACCTGTGTTTGCTCAGATTTCTCGACTGGGTTAATCTATGCTATCAAGGATTATCACTACCCATTGTCAAGCCCGGAGGAAATGTTTACCAAGTTTAACGGTGGTTAGGTATTTTCTAAGAATGATTTAAGCGAAGCTTATCTTCAGATTCCAGCAGAAGAAGAAAGTCCAAACATTTTATGTATCAATACTCACAATGGACTTTGCAATTTTAACAGATTGCCATTTGGGATAAAAGTAGCATCTTCAATCTTCGAACAGACTATGGATACTATGCTCATGCGATAGAACAACATTTAATCAAAAGCGATAATGTAGAAGAACACGCAACGCACATTAACGAAGTCTTTAAAAGAATTCAGAATTTCGGTTTTAAAGTGAAAGAGAGAGAGAAAAAACATCAAGTATTTAGACCAAATCCAGGCAGGGCATTAGCAATAAAAGATATGCCTGAGCCGAAAAATGTCGCAGAATTGCAAAGCTTTCTTGGTCTAGCGAACTATTACGGTGAATTCATTGAAAACATGGACACATCGAGGGCTCTCCTCAATGAACTGTTGAAAAAGATAACCAATGGAAATGGACGGAAGATTGTCAGAAAGCTTTTAAGTAGATCATAAAGAAATTAACATCTGATTTAGCACTGACGCTCAGTGGGAGCATGTATATTACACAAAATGCAGTATGGCACAAGGGAACCTATAGCTCACGCATCTAAATCGTTGTTACCAGCAGATATGAATTATTCGCAAATTGAAAAAGAAGCGTTAGGCATAGTATTCGCCATAACTCACCTCTACAGATACATATATGGAAGAGAGTTTACTCTTCAAACTGACCATAAACCTCTTCTCCCGATATTCGGATCGAAAAAAGGACTACCAATTTACATAGCCAACAGACTTCTGAGATGGGTAACTATATTATTGAATTGTAATTTCAAACTAGAGTTCTTACCGTCGAAGAAAATTGGTCATGCGGATAGCTTATCCAGATTGGTACCTGCGAAATGCGAACCTCTGGAAGATTCTGTAATAGCGGCTTTGCGAGCGGAAGACGAAATTAGTAAAATTCTAAGCAATAAATTAAGGGTATTACCAGTGACCTTTTAGAAATTGAAATGGGTGAATTCATACGAAGTACTAAGAGAAAAATAAAAGAAAAAGAAAGAAATCTAGCGGGCAGCTTTTCAATTTGTGATTACGTACTACTTTATAATGAAAGTGTGGTCATACTCAAATCTTTATAAAGACGAATTTTAAAGAACTTTCATCTAGGACACCCAGAGAAAAACCGTATGAAAGTGTTGATGAGAAGTTTCGTTTACTGGCCTAATATGGATAACAACATCACTCAAATGTCCGAAAAATGTAGAGGCTGCTCTGCGGCAGCTAAGTCACCACTAATAATACCAAAACCATGATCTATGGCAGACAGACCTTCGTCTTGAGTCCATGCAGACTATGCAGGATCCATAGATGGAGATTACTACTTTATAACGGTAAATAGCTTTAGTAAGTGGCCAGAAGTCTTAAGATACAAAAACCCAACGACGAAAAACACTAATCATTGTCTACACGATTTGTTTGCAAAATTTGGCGTAGCAGATTGTCTTGACACTGATAATGGTACGCAAGTCATCTCGAGTGACTTCAAAAATTATGTGTGACTTGTCAAGTCAAACATATTATAATAGCACCATATCATCGACGATCTAACGGTCAAGCTAAAATGTATGTGGACACTCTCAAAAGAGCCTTGAAAAAAGCAGAGGACGTACCAACAGAAAGAGCTATGCAACAGTTCCTACAAGTCTACAAAATCACCCCGAACGGAAACAGCTGAAGAGATGTTTCCCGTAAATACGGTCTGTTTTTTGACAAATTATTACCTAGCAAAAATAAAAACTAGCATACACCTATATTGCCTAAAAGATCCTTCAAACTAGGCGAACGGATCGATTTCAGAATGTTCAGGAACAATATCGCATACTAGGAACCAGGTACGATAATATGCATACTGTGGAATATTCTGTACACGACCCAAGGCAAAAAATTCACTCACAGCAGACATATCAATCAGATACAAAAAATACGAGTAGAGGAGCCAAGCTCGTCACCTTCGGAAAATGAAAACTTGATGGGGGGCGATTTTTGAAGGATTTGAAATTCAAAGACCGCAAGTAGCGACGGAAATTAGAAGAACAAGCAGGAAAAGATAATTCATAGAATCGCTAATAATAGTCAGTTAAGTGCCATACGTGAAACACGCTCGGACGATCATGTCTCAAAAGAGACATGACTGACTGGGCAGAAAATTATCCTGCAATAGGTTGCCATTGCTTTCTGCGGTAGACTGGTTGCCAGCCAAGGCTATAGAACCCAATCTGTCCTGTTATTTAACCCGTAACTGGAAGGAAGAGACGGATAAATACCTTTCCCAAGGTATTTGCGCGTAAGTGAATGCAATGAATTCAACTGGAACTTGAGTAGCAAATGATAGGAAAAAAAATATTGACTCCCCCCAAAACGAAGCTAGAGAGGAGGTGTTGTGGGGTTCTCCTTTTCATAAAGATGACTGACTGGGCAGAAGATTATCCCGCAGTAGGTTGCCATTGCTTTCTGCGGTAGACTGGTTGCCGGCCAAGACTATAGAACCCAATCTGTCCTGTTATTTAACCCATAACTGGAAGGAAAAGACGGATTAATACCTTTCCCAAGGGTATTTGCGCGTAAGTGAATACAATGGATTCAACTGGAATTCGAACTCGGCTCCCCGGATTCATTACGAGTGAATATATCATAAATTCGCCCACAAATTAATTCATATTTTTAAAAACTGCCAAATAAATCAACAGGTGTTTTTAGTTTATTGATTATTGCTCTCTGCCACCGTCCTAAGAATACTGAATCATTCTGATTTTCATTTTCTGTCAAGAGATGTCTATACATAAGCGATGTCTATTCGCAATGTATTAATTCACTCACAGATTAATAACTGTCTCATCATTATTCACAGGATTCTGTTTCTACTCTTTATTTAAATTATATGTAATTTCGGGATAAAAATGATCTTGAAACCGGTTTTTTAAATATCCGTTTTTATTAAATATCCGTTTTCTTTATTTATTTACACTTTAAAAATATATATTTCTTCATGATTTACTTTAGAATTAAATGTTCTTCTACTAAACTGATCAACAAACATTGCTGAAAAAACAATCTACCTTACCATTTAACCTATAGATGGGATATCAATATTCAGATAATAAAAAATAATTAAAAAATTGATGTCAATATGGCACCTGTCGGATCTAAATTGACAATGCAGCCAGTGATGACATTTTTAATAGGTTTTTATTCCAAGATTCCTTCTTAAGAAAACACCGATATTTAAGTAAAATGGCCCCCAAAACACAATTGTTACTTGAAAGACAGACCTTATCGTACACTAAATAAACAAACTTTATTGCTATATGCACTTTTAATAAAGGGTATTGACAATTTAGGAATATCAGCATGTTTACTTTCCTTAGAATGTTAATTTTAAGTGCCATACGCATAGGCGATCGTGTCTATTTCGATTCATGACTGACTAGGTAGAACATTTTCCCGCAATCCGTTAATGTTTCATTATGTGGTAGACTGATTGCCAGACAAGGCTATAGGAGCCAGTCTGTCCTCCTATTCAACCTATACCTGGAAGAATAGATGGATTCGTACCTTTCCCAAAGGTATGTGCGTGTCAGTGAATCAAACTAACCCGATTAGAATTAGAGTTATCTTGTTGACCAAAATACACACCTCTTTTAATAAAAGATAATAAGTATCAGAATTGCCAATATTATTATTGTCTAAGGGTGGTTTTATTTTCATAAAAATGCATAAATAATTTAAAAGAAATATGCATATAAAAATATAAAACAAAAATCCCAAAAATTCGTTACTGCTGGATTCATGTAAAAGCTCTAAACCATCATCTGTAGAGTCATCACTAGTGTCAGTCATGTACAATAAATAATCCATTATTTATGGTAACTGATACATTCGTCTTGGGAGACGCACACGTATTATTCAGGGTATCTTTTAGAAAAAAAGTGCGTCTTGTAAGTTGGAAAATAAGGTAAATCTCTTATTGTTTAGATGTTTTAGTTTAAGTTTTTTTTTAATGGCAACTCTGTGGGTTATTTAATGCCAGAAAGGTGGGGTTTTAAGGTATTTTTTTAATGTTCAGTTATAATTAGAAGATTGATTTAGTCACATTTTGATGACAAATTTTATTTTTTATTTTAGAAAACTGAAGATGTTTTCTAGTTTTGTATTCGTATTGCTGGTAATAATCTTTTTTCTTTCAAAAATGTATCATGGCAATATTTTATTTCTTCAGAAAAGTATTGTTGGTAATATTTTCTTTCTATAAAAGTCTATTTTTATGTATATATTTCTGTAAAAGTTTTCATGGTGTTTTGACCTCAGTTAGGGGATTAACTATTTGCCCATAGCTGGGACTTTAACAGGTTCTACCACTCCGGGAGGGTGTGGACCTGGGAACAACAGCGATTAAGAGGTGATTCCATGCTTCACACAACATCCCAATCAGAGGCCTTGCTGCCGGATGCAGTTTACCGTCATACCCAGGACCGTGTTTAGATGTAGTTGTAAACATTTGCTACGTTTTGCTGAGATAAGTCATTTTCAATTGTCGTTGCGATAGGATTAGTCGATAATGTTTCTTGTTTTGTTCGATTTGGTTGAATGATTTATTTATTTTTTATTCTGAAATATTTGAAGGACATAATCGCCTACGCCCTAAAAACACATGGCACATAGAAGTTCAGTTACGGGTTGATTATGAAAAATTAGAGTAAATATATTAAAAGTTAATGAATTTCTCTTTATCAATTAAATATTCATGGCTAGAAATTCTAAGTTGTTTTAAAGGTGTAATGGATATAGGCACGGAATAAGAAATTAGTGAACCGAGATGGAATTTCAGTTAAATTCGTTGCTTTCACGTACGCAAAACTACCCTAGTGAAAGAAAGCTATGGGTTGAATAGTAGGAAAGAGTGGGTTCTATAGCCTTGCTTGCAACCAGTCTACGGCAGAAAACATGACAACCTACTTCTTGAAATGTGAGTTGTGGTGCATTGTATATCGATTAGGAACGAGTAATCGGGGAGCCGAGTTCGAATTCCAGTTGAATTGAATGCATTCACTTGGGAAAGGTATTAATCCATCTCTTCCCTCCAGTTATGGGTTAAATAACAGGACAGACGTGATACACGCTTGAGCGATCATGTCTCGAAAGAGACATGACTGACTGGGCATAAGATTATCCCGCAGTAGGTTGCCATTGCTTTCTGCGGTAGACTGGTAGCCGACCAAGGCTATAGAACCCAGTCTGTCCTGTTATTTAACTCATAACTGAAAGGAAGAGAAGGATTAATACCTTTCCCAAGGGTATTTGCGCGTAAGTGAATACAATGGATCCAACTGGAATTCGAACTCGGCTCCCCGGTTTCTCGTTCCGAGCTGATATCCACTGTACCACAACGAAGCGCGATTCTTTCGTTCAGGGCGCATCAATATGCAGTTGAACTGGCTAGATGCAACGATAAATTCTATGCTAAGAGTTTCTTCTCCCGCACTTCAAACTTGTGGAAGTCCCTTCTGGCACCATGCTTTCCAGTCAATTTTAATCTGCTAAAATATAAATATACATCGCTGTCTCTTGATTCATATTTTCTCTTGCCGCTCATTAGTAATGTCTCTGTTCCTAATTCTTCCACACCCAGTGATTGCTTGTGTCTTCTTGGCTTTACTCTCTTGCTTTGGGTGAATTCGATTAATAATATAAGACATGAGTTTATCTGTCATATTTATTCCACTGACATTTTCGATCGGCTGATCGCAGATAAAAAATTCAGTTTTTTGGAAGCCTGGCTTTATTTATTCGACCAGCAGTATAGCCCGGCGTTGCTCGAGTATAATGAAAGCTTTAAAACAAATCCAGGGTCGTGGAGCTCAGAATCTTTGGACGTTGGCAAGAAAGACTAAAAAGCAATAGTTGTTTCCAGTTAAAGCGAAACCGTAGACTGAAAGAAGAATGAATAGGTGTAAGTCAAATTTTGATTTCCTGCTATCGATATCAAATAAGTTTTTTCGTCGTAAACTGAATTTTGAATTCTAAATAAGCCCTCTGATTAAATAGTATCATGGCTGAGACTAAGAACTACAATTATACCTACTTAGAACCAAACCCGAAGCAAAACCTAAAATAAAAGGGCTGAAAAAATACAGACATACAGGCAGGTAAACAGACACACGCACAAACATCTTGCCTTATATATATATATATATATATATATATATATATAATCTATTTCTGCACTATTGTAAGAAATGCAACCTTGAAACTTCTGAATATTGTTTCTGATGTCTTTTTCTCTGAGTGTATCAAATTTGATTAAAATCGGACCATTCCTTCTATAACCCGATTTTTTCGATTATCGATTTTCGATATTTATCGGGGGTACCTCGACACAAAACCTAGCTAAGAACACTGGCAGACGCTTATAGTAGAATTTTGTAAATTTTCAAGAAAATCGGTTCAGCCGTCCGGAGTCTATAGGTAACGGACACACACACACATACAGACACACACACACATACACACACAGAGACAAAGTTCCATTTATAAATAAGTTTAGATATTTTACTGTCTTTTAATTCTCTGTAGAGAAAGGAAGAAAATTCAAAGTCGAATTATGGTGGCAGTGATACTCTTCTTCCATATGATTTGCTTTTAATTTAAAATAAAAATTTAATATTCAAAATTTTGAATTTTAATTTTTAGAGTTTTGTTTAGTTTTTACACCGGAAAATACCGTAAAGAAAAAGAGATTTCGAGAAGTAGTGACTAAATAATCTTATTAGTGTCCTTCTTTGAGAAAGTAAAAAACAAAACTTTATGAACACCGCCCCCAATTCAGCATTTTCTTTCCAAGCGTAAATACAAGGGTCGCGTTATCAATGCGATATTTATTTTTGGTTTTATAGGAAAATAATTGAAAGGGAAAGGCTTAAATAATTATTACATGTTAAAATATTAATTTAGGTTAATAATCGGATACTTTATACTATTGTCTAAATAATACTATGCTCAAGAGACGTTACACGTAAAGCGTCGAATAAGTTTGTTGCAGTTGAAGTGAGAAGCGGAGCTTATGATGATATGTAGAATAGATAAATGTTTATCGAGGACTTGAATAACATTGATCGGGGAAACATCGTTTTGGACGTCTGTTTTTCACAATACTTGAAAAGAAGCTACCTGAATGGAAATTTTTAATTAGCAATGAGATGATTTGACCCTGTGGATATGACATGTTGACTCCTAACTAGAAAATATGACCTGGTTGAATTAAGCAATCTAGCTCGTCTGACAATTAAACTTGGAAATAGCAATAGAAAAGAGGATTTTGTTCATGAGAAAGGACTTGAATGGTTGAAAAATCATTCCTCACCCACATCGATGTGTAAATTCTTTGAGTACTGGGATGGCCGGAAAGTGGGTATTGGCCAGCCTCAGCCCAGATATGGTGACAATATTCCATTTTTGGTACGGTATAAAAAAGAGCTTAGTAGAAGGTGTCAGATACTTTCTGGGGAGCTACAAACAAGTAACCGACAAATTTTCTAACTTTCTTTGCGTTGGATTGTACATTTGAGTCACAACTTATGTCAGGAGTGAGTTGGGGGTCCTAAATGATTTTCAGATCAAGGAATCTCGTTGGGAGTACAGAGATTTTTCTCTTCATTATATTAGGTGAATCATGACGTGTGATGTGTGACAACTGTAATATAATTTTAGTTAGATACTTGCATATGTAGATAATATATATATATATATATATATATATATATATATAAGAAAAATTAAGGCAGACACGTTATTTTATGGAAAATCGGGTGTATGACTTATTTCAGGCGAACCAGCATCAGCTTCCGTCTTTATTTTACAAAGGATTTGCTCTATATTTATTTATATACATATATATTTACAGCTCTTCTAGAGAGTTATCCTACCACTGTATGTGCAGGATACTCCTTTGGATTCTTCTATATCTACACCGCATGCCGATATATATATATATATATATATATATATATATATATATATATATATATGTGTGTGTGTGTGTGTGTGTGTGTGTGTGTGTGTGTGTGTGTGTGTTTGTTTGTGTGTGTGTGTACACGTTACTGGGAGTGCCTGTGATTTGTGCATATACATTTATATTCTACATGAGTGTTTGTATGTGTTTGTGTTCGTATTCGTTTATGTATGCGTATGCATATGAATTTGTGTGCGTGTTTGTATGTAAATGTGTTCGTTTCTTTCTGTACATTTGCGAATGTGTATAAAAATATATGTAAGTTATGCCAATGCGTAGATGACAAAGAGATGGTATTAAGAAACAAAACAGAAAAGAAAGGAAAGCATAAAAACACGAAGCCCTCTGCCTAGAAAGAGGTTAAAGATCGTGGTGGGCGGGTGGTCGGGCATGCCTGTGAGTCGGGCATGATGGAGGAAATGGTGGAGTTGAGAGGCTGGCAGCAGCCGAAGTTTTAGAAAATGACCCATTCTTTTCTTTCGCAAATTTTTTGTTTTGTTTTGTTGCGTTTTATTTCTACTTTACTTTCAGAAGGAATTGTTCGTCGTCAGCAAAAGTCTGTAGCTACTAGAACACCATGCCATGATTTTTTTTTTCGTTTAAATTGTAACCAGAGACAAATGCAAAATCTTTCATGCCACTGGAAAGTCAATTCTTTCTTTTATTCTTACTTTCTTTCATAGTGTCTTTTTTCTCCCTCCACACTTTCTTTCTTTCTTTCTTTCTTTCTTTCATAATGATTTTTCTCCCTCCACACTTTCTTCATATTTATTTATTTATTTATTTATTTTTTCTTTCTTTCTTAATGATTTTTCTCCCCCACACTTTCTTCATATTTCTTTCTTTCTTTCTTTCTTTCTTTCCTTAATGTTTTCCTCCCTCCACACTTTCTTCATATTTCTTTCTTTCTTTCTTTCTTTAATGATTTTTCTCCCCAACACTTTCTTCATATTTCTTTCTTTCTTTCTTTCTTTCTTTCTTTCTTTCTTTCTTTCTTTCTTTCTTTCTTTCTTTCTTCAATGTTTTTCTTTCCCTTTCCAATTTTTTTCTCCCTCCACATTTCTTCATATTTCTTTCTTTCTTTCTTTCTTTTTTCTTTCTTTCTTTCTTTCTTTCTTTCTTAATGTTTTTTCTCCCTCCATACTTTCTTCATATTTATTTATTTATTTATTTATTTATTTTTTCTTTCTTTCTTTCTTAATGATTTTTCTCCCCCACACTTTCTTCATATTTCTTTCTTTCTTTCTTTCTTTCTTTCTTTCTTTCTTAATGTTTTCCTCCCTCCACACTTTCTTCATATTTCTTTCTTTCTTTCTTTCTTTCTTTCTTTCTTAATGTTTTCCTCCCTCCACACTTTCTTCATATTTCTTTCTTTCTTTCTTTCTTTCTTTCTTTCTTTCTTTCTTTCTTTCTTTCTTTCTTAATGATTTTTCTCCCCAACACTTTCTTCATATTTCTTTCTTTCTTTCTTTCTTTCTTTCTTTCTTTCTTTCTTAATGTTTTTCTCCCTCCACACTTTCTTCATATTTCTTTCTTTCTTTCTTTCTTTCTTTCTTTCTTTCTTTCTTTCTTTCTTTCTTAATGTTTTTTCTCCCTCCATACTTTCTTCATATTTCTTTCTTTATTCATTTCTTTCTTTCTTTCTTTTTCCCATTTCTTTTCTTTCTATTTCTTCTTTTATGTGACAAATCTGTTCAGGAGATAGCTGTGGCTCTCCACAACTTTTTTTTTATTTCTTGTTTCGAGTCACATTTCAACCTTTATTCATACTTCTTTATTTTTTTTCTGTCATCCAATCACACAGTCAGTCAGTTAAGTGACATACGTGATACACGCTTGGGCGATCATGTCTCTTTAGAGACATGACTGACTGGGCAAAACATTATCCCGCAGTATGTTGCCATTACTTTCTGCGGTAGACTGGTTGCCAACAAACCCAGTTTGACCTGCCATTTAACTCATAGCCGAAGGAGAAGAGATAGATGATATTACATTGTTATATTAAGTATGAGAAGTGGGGGATCAGTTTATTACTTCATAGCAAAAGTAAAATGATCCCTCACTTCATACCCAGTAGACACTTTAATTATGTTTCCAAAGATTATATTCGGTCAGTCAGTTAAGTGCCATAACTGATAAACGCGTAGGCGATCATGTCTTGAAAGAGACATGACTGACTGGGCAGAAGATTATCCTCCAGTAGGTTACCAATATTTTCTGCTCTAGGCTGGTTGCCAGTCAAGGCTATAGAGCCCACTCTGTCCTGTTATTCAACCCGTAACTGGAAGGGGAAGAGATATATTATATTACATTATTATATTAAGTATAATTAGTGGGGGATCACTTTATTACATCATAATAGTAGAAAACGATCCCCCACTTTATTCCTAGTAGAAGTTTTAATTATGTTTCCAACTATTATATTCAGACAGTGAGTTAAGTGCTATACGTGATAAACGCTTTGGGCGATCATGTCTCGAAAGAGACATGATTGACTGGGCAGAAAATTATCCCGCAGAAGGTTGCCATTACTTTCTGCGGTAGACTACTTGCCAGCCAAGGCGATAGAACCCAGTCTATCTTGTTATTTGACCCATAACTGGAGGGAAGTGGCGGATTGATACCTTTCTCAAAGGTATTTGTGCGTAAGTGAATGCAAGTGATTCAACTGGAATCCGAACTCAGCACCCCAATTTGTCGTTCCGGGTCGATATCCGCTGCACCACAACGCATATCCCCAATTACACAACCTTGCTAAATAACTTATTCACCGTTCTCACAACCACTTGTCACTTTTTCTCATTACGCTTTTTGTTTTTTTACAGGAAAGATTATGTGCTTAACTGCCTTTATTTTATGATTTTTTTCTATAATCGTGTCGCCCCAAGCAAGACATTTTACTGCTGTTGAGCAGGGGTAAGTTATGAGAAAGAGTGACAGGTTATTGGGGATGTCAGGAAGAGGGTAAGAGAAGGCGGAGAATACTGATGAAAGTTGGAGTGGATGGAGAAAGAAGCATAAGAGAGAGAGGATGCAAGTTAGTGAAAGATTGGAGATGACTATTGACTTCACATTTGAATTCATGAAGGTTGTAGTTGTCAGGAAAGCAAGTGAAGTGAATTCCACAGGCGGGAAGTGCGAGAGGAAAAGCTGCTGGAGTAGGTTTTGTGTTTACAATTTATTGGTTTTACAGTAAAAGGGTGGGGCCGAATTGTTAATCTTGTGGCTCGAGCAAATTCATGTATGGGGGTGGGTAATTAATTAACCATTAATCAATTAACCATCATAGACAATCGCACCTACCTCCCATTAGCATGGACCAGGCTTGCCTCCCAGAGAGTAAAACACTACGCCTCCTTGGTCTCACACTTTCAGCGGACCTCAAATGGAATGACTATATTGAATCCATTGCTAAATCCGCTGCTATGAAAGTCGGTTCTCTGTGTAGGGCCCGGAAGTTTTTTCCGTCTAAATCTATCCTGCACATTTACAAATCTACCATCCGCCCGTGCATTGAATACTGCTGCCATATCTGGTCGGGTGCCCCTGATGTTCTCCTCGGTCTTCTCGATAAGGTTCAGAGGAGGGTCTGTAATGTGATAGATACCGACTTGCCAGACCGCCTGCAGTCTCTCTCCCCCAGGCGCGACGTGGCTTCCCTGTGTCTCTTCTATAAATACTTTCACGGCTTCTGCTCCGATGAACTTAGATCACTGGATGCCCGCTAAATACGAATTTGCACGAGATACTAGATTAGCAACTAGATCCCACCCTTTTACAGTGAAACCGATAAAATGCAGCCGTAACTTCTACTCCAACAGTTTCTTTCCTCGCACTTCCCGACTGTGGAATTCTCTTCCAAACGATTGCTTCCCCGACGGCTACAATCTCCAGGAGTTTAAATGTAAGGTCAATAGACACCTCCTAACACACTAACCTGCTCCCATTCTATCTAGCACTCTTCTTCCCATCTGCCTAACCCTCATCCTCGCTATCCTTACTCATCTGTCACCTTCCTCCTGACATTCCCTATGTCTAACCACTCCTTCTCTTTACCTTCCCCTATGTAGCCCCATGCGCAATAGTGGCAGTGGAATGCCTTGCTTTGGGTGAGATGATTACAAAAAAAAAAACAGTGAGCTAAGTTCATTTAAGCAGAAGCCATGAAATTATTTGTAAAAGAGACACAGGGAAGCCACATTGCGCCGGTGAGAAAGTGACTGTATCTGAGCTGCCAAGTCAGGATGGTTCACATTGCAGATTTTCCATTGAATTTTGTCAACGGCCTCTAGGTGGATAGCAGGAGCACCCGATATGGCATTTATACATATTCTGATATCCTGGGTAGATTTAGAAACACGCAAATTATATTAAGGAAAATTATTAAACTTTTCTTTAAAGCAAGTCTAGTTAGATAGTTTTGCCAGCCTCAGATTGGACAAAAACAAAAGATTATATTCTTAATCTTAAAGTATGAAAACCTAAAAAGAAAAAAAAAACAATTATCTTTATCTTTTTCTTACAAACTAGAAACTCAGTTTATGATATTTATTTGGATTTAGTTTTAACAGGAATTGATATTAAATAATTCAAATGTTTCATCCTTTCATCCTCAACCTGTTAAATGCAAGACATGATACACACTTGGGCGATCATGTTTTGAAAGAGACATGACTGACTGGGCAGAAGATTTTCCCGCAGTAGGTTGCCATTATTTTCTGCGGGAGACTGGTTGCCAACCCAGGCTAGAGAAGCCAATCTGTCCTGTTATATCATCTATAGCTGGAAGGAAGAGATGGATTAATACCTTTCCTAAGGGTATTTGTGCGAAAGTGAATGCAAGGAATTTGACTGGATTTCGAACTCGGCTCTCCTATTTCTCATTTCGAGCCAATATCCACTGCACCACAATGCATATCCGTTTTTTTTTTTTGTCCAGCTAAGTTGAGTCATTAAATTTGCCATCATTTTCTTATGTATTCTAGAATATTCAACTATTTCTGATGTGGACAGAAGTATCCTTAGTGTTTTTATCTAAATTTATTTAAAAAAGGAACTTTGTCTCTTTGCGTGTGCGTATGTGTGTGTGTGTGTCTGTGTGTCAATTATCTATAGACTCCGAAACGGCTGAACCGATTTTCTTGAAAATTTACACAGTTGTACTATAAGTGTCTGCCAGTGTTCTTAGCTAGGTTTTGTGTCGAGGTACCCCCGATAAATATCGAAAATTGATAATCGAAAAATCGGGTTACAGAAGGAGTGGTCCGATTTTAATCAAATTTGATACACTCATAGAAAAAACATAAGAAACGATATTCAGAAGTTTCAAGGTTGCAGTTCTTACAATAGTGCAGAAAATCGATAATATATATATATATATATATATGTATATATATATAACTATTGAACAGGTGAAGAGGCTCATCCCCTTTCTCTTTTCCAATCTTTTCACTCTTTTCTTTTTTCTTTTTTCAGTTGGAGTAGATAGACTAAACTATCGCCCGGTTCACACTCCACCCACGTCTATTGAACAGGTGAAGAGGCTCATCCCTTGTTCCCTGTTTAGGATGTGGTTTCCAGCTTTATCTTTTCCAATCTTTTCACTCTTCCGTAGCCCCCTGCACGTCAGTGGCGTTACTGCCTTGCTCGGGAGATATGATTAAATATATATATATATATATATATATATATATATATATATATATAAAAGGCAAAACGCTTGTGTGTGTCTCTGTTTATCTGCCTGTATTTCAGCCCTTTTCTTTTAGTTTTTGCTTCGGGTTTGGCTCTAATTAGGTATAATTGTAGTTCTTAGTCTCAGCCAGGATACCATTTACTCAGAGAACTCATTTAGCCTTCAAAATTCAGTTTACAACGAAAAAAATTATTGGATATCGATACCAGGAAATCAAAATTTGACTTACATCCATTCATTTTTCTTTCAATCTACGGTTTCGCTTTAACTCGAAACAACTATTGCTTTTTAGTGTTTCGTGCCAAAGAGTCTGAGCTCCAGGACCATGAATTAGTTTTAAAGCTTTCATTACACCCGAGCAACACCGGGCTATACTGCTAGTATTAAATATTTACTTAAGAATTTGTATTGAAAAATGAAGTAGATTTTTTTCTGATTTGACGCTGGCGAAACGAGTCGGTGTTCAAGCTTAATTTATATTTTTCAGTGTTGATTTTCAAGTTAAAACATTCTCTTTACATGTTAGATTGGCACACCGCAATATTTGTTTTCTTCCCCTGTTTTTCTACACCATGCAACCCTCGTTCGATCATCCACCTGATCAGGTCCTTCAGATATGTTATCCGCTGCTTTCCTCTGTCTCTTTTCCCCTCTATCTGGCCTGTTAGTATCAGATTCTCCAAGCCCTCATTCCTTCTTGCATGTCCCAAGAACTTTAGTTTTCTCTTCCTGATGCTCAGTATTAATTTTCTTTTCGTGTACATCCTTTCCAAAGCCTCGTCATTGCTCACATGCTCTGTCCATGATATCCGCAGCATCCTTCTGTAGAACCAAATTTCAGTTGGTTCAAGTTTTTCCTTCATCTTTGAGGCTCTGTAAATTAAGCTTAGTAAACATAAATTTCTTTTATCTATTTAATTTCTCGTTTTTTTCTTCATTTTGCTTCTTCTATTTTTGCTCAATATTTTATTTCTCTTCTTGCCACCCTCCTCTCTATTCTTCATTTTGCGATTGGATTCTCAACCAAACTAACTGCATTTACAACACAGATTATCATTTATTCTTATGTCACACTTCAGACAATGCTTCTCTGTTTGATAAGGCGATCAAGTTGCAGCTCGAAATCCAACGGCAAATTTCTTTTCTTATTTTATGAACAACTCAGAGCTTTTACTTAAATAATTTTTCTGCATATTTGACACTGGATCGTTTTCTAATCACTCCATCTAAAAATGTGTGCTCGGCATTGTTAGAAAATTGAGTTACAGTAATAAAAGTCCTATTGTTTGGCATAAATGGAGTGGCAGGCTTGCTTAGGCTGTAGATAGTGTTTTATTAGTTTCGAACAATATTCATTACTTTTATCAAACTATCTTTAGCAGATTTCTTTTTCGACGTTTACATTAAGATGAAGGAATTCAGGATAAGCAAATAGCTTCAGATGAGACATGAACTCACAGTCTATACACCATCTTTTCCAATTTTGTCTGGTTTAAGGAGGCTTTTATCAGGATTTTCTCTGTTCTCGGATATTTCTACCGAACTTTAATGCCATTTTGCAGAAATTTAGATTTCGAAAGAAACTTTAAATAGTTTAGATAAGCATTAACATAGACAATTAGACGCTGTAGACTGATAAAATCACATAAAAATTTTGGCAAATGATTGATTGGTTGACAGATTATTTTATATGATCCTATCGCCCCAAGTAAGGCATTTTACTGCCACTGTTTTGCAGGGGTTTAAATAGGGGGAAAGTTATGAGAAAAAATGAGAGGTTATAGGGGGTGTCATGAAATGGGTAAGAGAAGGATGAAAATACAGATGAAAGTGGACTGGATGGAGAAAAGAGCATGAGAGAGAGATGGGGGGCGGAATGCCGGTTAGTGAAATAAAAGATAACTATTGACTTTACATTTGAATTCTTGATGATTGCAGCTGTCGGGGAAGCAAGTAAACGTAAGGGAATTCCAGAGGCAGGAAGTGCGAGAAAAGAAGCTACTGGAGTAGAATTTGCGTTTACATTTTATTGGTTTCACAGTAAAAGGGTGGAACTTAGTTCGTAATCTTGTGGAATCGAGTAAATTCATATATAGGGGTCACCAGTGAGCTAAGTTCATCGGAGCAGAAGCCGTGAAAGTATCTGTAGAAGAGACACAGGGAAACCACATTGCGCAGGTGCTAAATTGACTGTATCTGAGCTGGCAATTCGGGATCGATCACATTACAGATTTTTCTTCTTTGGATTATTATTGGGTATCATTGATATCGTTTATTTGATGCCAAGTATTTGTTATTTTAACTGGTTATCACCGATATCAATTACTTAATACCATGTTTTTTAATATCGATTTTTTAATGACAAAAACTTTTTTTAACATATGGCTTGCAAAAAAACATTGGGGTCTTTGGCTCCATCCCGTGAACTAAATGCACTATCAAGCATTATCCTCTGACATCTTCATTCCAGTTCTTTTATTGTTCTCTGTCCTTAATAAGGTTTTTCATTTTCTGATATTCTTTCACACACAATAACCCCTTGCATCTTAATGGCCTTATTACCTTGTATGGGGCGAAATTATTCAAAAGAAAATGAAGTTAAATTTTTTTAGCAACTATGGTACTAAGAACAAATACTGAAAATACTTTTGAAAAATGAAGTGATTTTAAGTGGAATGAAAACACTAAAGTTCCTTATATCCATTTTAGAAAGACTCTTAAAACGAGAAAATATCTAGTTGTTTCTCAGCAGAAGAAGGACAGATCGGGTATTATACTCGAAGCAGTTATTTTTGCACAATCCTTTATATGTCACAGAGTTGAAATACTGTAACTTTAGAAATGGTTTTAAAAATTAGCGGTTACATTTTTCTTCCATTTTTTATTATCTGGAATGAAAATTCATATGATTTTATAAAGTTTTCCAAGTTCTCTATCACTTTTATCTAAATCTGACTGAATCTACATTAATCCATAAGATGGCGTGAATTCCATGCCAGTTTAACTTCTCTCTACAAAAAAGTGGTTTTCATGTTTCAAGGCTACATGTTTTCGTTTGTCATTCCGGGTTACCTAAGTCACGTTTTAAAATTTTTTTGCCATGATTTGCTCATGTGACTAAAATTTCTACCATGGCTCAAATTCCACCCCTTATATTTTCAAGATTTTCCCTTGGGTCCAAATGCCTCCCTTGTTAAGAATTATGTTCTATAGCCTAAATATTTTCCTAACATCAAATACAAATCTCTAACAGTGTCAAAAAATAGTTTTTTTCGATATATACAGAAAAAAAAACAGTAAAATTAAACACGCAAGCAAATAGATATAAAGACATACACTTAGAAAATGCCGTCTAACATAAGATATAATGCTATTCTATTTATTCATAGCCAAACGTTTTCAAATCCCCAGCTCAGTATGTGTGTGTGGAATTCGATAAGGTGATAAAGTAAGGAACAGATACGAAACGTATATCGACCTAAAATTGTTTCACTTTTGTTGTATGTCCAAGTGGGGAATCTGATGGTAAGGTGTGGTTCGTGTTTCTGTATGTGTGGCTAGGATTTCAACAGATAATCTAAATGCCCACATCTACTAACACAAGAGAATCTTGCGTTTGGAGAGGAAATTTAAATCTCTCGTTTTATATCGAAAATATACTCGACATAACTTTGATTTCACTAATGCCACTCCAATTAAAAAAGAATATAATTTTCATGGATAAAATACATTAAAAACTTACTAATAACATTCTTCTTCTTCTATGTGCCTTGTCCCTTCAAGACGTAGACGATCGTGGCCTTTCACGTCTTCCTATTGCTGGTGGCTCTGTACAGACTTTAATCTGTGACAACCTCCGTTCTATTATCCAGCTGCTCAGGCTCTTCAAATATGTTACGCGTGCTTTCCTTTCTCTTTTTTCCCTCTATCTGGCCTGTTAGTATCAGATTCTCCAAGCTTTTCCTTCATCATTGCATGTCCCAGGAACTTCAGTTGTCTCTTCCTGATGCTCAATATTAATTTCCTTTTCGTTTCCATCCTTTCTAACACCTCACCATTGCTCTCAGGCTCGGTCCATGATATCCTCAGCATCCTTCTGTAGAACCACATTTTAATTGCTTCAAGCTTTTCCTTCATCTTTGATGATATTATCCAGCATTCATGGCCATATTGAAGAACTGGCATCACATAAAAATCTAGTATTCACTTCTTTGTTTCTAGTGAAACTTTCCTGTCTCTTAATATTTACTCAACTTCTGGAAGGCGTCATTCGAATGCCAATTCGCCTTCGGATCTCTGTGTCACACTTTCCGTCTTCTGTTTGAACACTTCCCAGGTATCTAAATTTTTGTACCTGCTTTGTTTTAGTATCTCCCAAATGTATTTGGAAATTTGGGCTGCTCTTTTTGCTGATGAACATGCATTCGGTTTTCTTGCAGTTTATTTCTAGTCTTTTCTTGTCACTCTTTTCAGCTATCTTCTGTAGGAGGTTTTCTAGTTTCCTTTCCTTGTCTGTAATCAGCACTGTATCGTCTGTGTAGCTTGTGTTATTCAAATTGTGTTCTCCGATTACAAATCCTGGCATAATTATAACATTTAGGGTCCACAAAATAGCCTCGCTGTACAAGTTGAACAGATCCGGTGAAAAGACACATCCTTGTCTTACGCCCCTTTCTATGAATCTAAAACTTTGCATTACATCGCCTTCTTTCTTTGAATCTATTCTTAATATATCTAACATACACTACTGGCTATAATTATTAGGCCACCCCAGCGTTTTAAAAAAAATTATGTATTTCATACTATTTTTTAGTATTTGTTGCCAAGTGAATAGTTGTAAATGAAAATGGAACGGTTCTTTTGTTAATATTGCACGAATAACATGTGCATCAAATGAATTTATAAATATTTAATAATTACCTATATTATATTTTCATCAATGAAAGAATGAAGGAAATTTAGGGTGATTCAGACGAGTTCAGTTTTCTTGCCTTGGAAAATGTTGCAAGTAATAATAACAAAAGAACCATTCTATTTGGCAATATATACTCAGAATAACAAAATAGTATGAAATACATCATTACTTTAAAAAAAAACTAGAGTTGCCTAATAATTATGGCGAGCAATTTATATCTATCTAATTGAAACAATGCATGTTTATATATATAGTTTTAAGCTATGCTAAATTTATGGGTTAAAATTATCAATATCAGGGATAAAGCGTATGTAAATATAAAAGTAGACACTGAGGCCAACAACCAGCAAGAATCTTTTAGGTTTAAATACAGCGAGAATATTCTGAGAACCCGAGATGCTATGCCAGGATTTTTGTTGTAGGCCTCAGTTTGAAAAACATAAGGTGCACAGATGATAGAGTGCTGACAGCAGACACACAAAGGAAAGTACAAGACCTCCTACAGAAGGTAGCTGAAGAGAGTGACAAGAAAAGACTACAAATAAACTGCAAGAAAACCGAATGTATGGTCATCAGCAAAAAGAGAATTCCAAATACCAAACACAGGTGGGGGATACTAAAATCAAGCAGATACAAAAATTCAAATACCTGGGAGCGGGGTTAACAAAAGACGGAATGTGTGACACAGAGATCCAAAGGCGAATTGGCAAGGCGAAGGATGCGTTCCAGAAGCTGAGTAAAGTATTAAGACACAGGAAATTTTCACTAGAAACAAATAAGAGAGTACTGGATTACTATGTGATGTCAGTTCTTCAATATGGCAGTGAATGTTGGACAATACCTTCGAAAAGAAAGGAAAAGTTTAAAGCAGCTGAAATGTGTTTCTATAGAAGGATGCTGCGGATATCATGGACCGAGCATGATATCCAATATCAATGATGAGATTTTGGAAAAAATGGCAATGAAAAGGAAATTAATACTGAGCATCAGGAAGAGGGATCTAAAGTTCCTAGGACATGCAATGAGGAAGGAGGGCTTGGAGAACCTGATACTAACAGGCTATATAGGGAGAAGGAGAAACAGGGGAAAACAGCGTGTAACGTACTTGAGTGACCTGAGCGGGTGGATGGCAGAATGGGGATTTCGTGGTGTAATAGGAAAAAGCTTGCCACCAGGGATAGGGAAATGTGGAAGGCCATGATTGCCTACGTCCTGAAAGGACAAGGCACATAGAAAAAGAAGAGAAACTGGTAAATATATGTTCAAAGATATGTTTACAAAATAAATAAACGCAATGAACAACAAGAAACACTCGTTGTTATTTAATGAAACTTTATATATTCGAAGTATTGACCAAATACACCACATATATATATATATATATATATGTCTGTGTGTGTGTATCTCTGTGTGTGTGTGCGTGTCTGTGTGCGTGTGTGTGTGTGTGTGTGTGTGTGTGTGTGTGTATTGGTTCAGAACAATTATTCGTGGCGTTTTTTATGTGAATTTCAAAGGCAAAATGTAAATATCGGTACAGAAATATATTTTTCTACTAATTGTGTTGGAATTTTTCTTCATTTTTGATATATCTCCATAACTCTGAACCATTTATCTAAACTTATTTATAATTGGAACATTGTCTATCTGTGTGTCTGTGTGTGTGTCCGTTACATACAAACTCCGAAACGGCTGAATCGATTTTCTTGAAAATGTACACTGTTGTACTATAAGCGTCTGCGAGAGTTCTTAGCTAGGTTTTGTGTCGAGGTACCCCCGATAAATATAGAAAATCGATAATAAAAAATCGGGTTATAGAAGGAGTGGTCCGAGTTTAATCAAATTTGATACACTCATAGACAAAGACATAAGAAACGATATTCAGAAATTTCAAGGTTGCAGTTCTTACAATAGTGCAGAAAATCGATAATATATATATATATATATATATATATATATATATATATATATATATGTTTTAATCATGTCACCCCAAGCAAGGCATTCCACTGCCACTATAGCGCAGGGGGGTTACACAGGGCGATAGACGAGTTAGGATGTACATAGGGGGAGAGTTGGAGAGAATGGGAGGGTTAGTGTGTTAAGAGGTGTCTATTGACCTTACATTTAAACTCCTTGAGGTTATAACTGTCGGGGATGCAAATATGCGGAAGGGAATTCCACAGGCGGGAAGTGCGAGAAAGTGGAGTAGAAATTACGGTTACATTTCATCGATCTCACTGTAAAAGGGTGGGACCTAGTTGCCAATCTAGTTTCTCGTGCAAACTCACACCTAGGCGGCACCAGTGATTTAAGTTCATCAGAGCAGAAGCCATGAAAGTAATTATAAAGAGGTACAGGGAAGCCACGTGACGCCGGTGGGAGAGTGACTGCAGGCGGTCAGCTAAGTCGGTATCAATCACGTTACAGATTCTTCGCTGTATTTTGTCAAGAATCCTGAGGAAAATAGTAGGGGCACCCGACCAGATGTAGCAACAGTATTCAAAACGCGGGCGGATGGTAGATTTGTATAAGTGCAGGATAGATTCAGGCGGAAAGAATTTCCGGGCCCTGCACAGAGAGCCAACTTTCATAGCAGCGGTTTTAGCAATGGATTCGACGTAGTCATTCAACTTGAGGTCTGCTGAGAGTGTCAGGCCAAGCAGGCGTAGTGTTTTACTCTCTGGGAGGCAAGCCTGTTCCATGCTAATGGGAGGGAGGTGCGGTCGTCTGTGGTGGTTAATTGACAGCAGCTTCGTTTTGGAAAAATTGAATTTTACGAGCCATTTCCTACCCCAGTCCACCACGGATTGGAGGTCCTTTTCAAACTCAGCCGCGAGTTTATAATCAGCATTATAATCAACACCAGATTTTTGATCGAGACGAGCGTATACTGTGGTATCATCGGCATACATGCCTACTTTTGATCTTATGGCATCGGGGAGATCATTGATGTAGATTAGAAAGAGCGTAGAACCTAGGCTAGAGCCTTGGGGGACACCTGCGTTTGTAGGGTAGTTCTGGGAGGCATGTCCGTTTAAAACCACCTTCAGTGTGCGGTTGGAGAGGAATGACTGGATTAAGTCCAACAAAAGTCCAGTAATGTCGTAGCTTTGCAGTTTCTCTGTCGTATGCTTTATAGGCGACAGTTCGGGCTTCACCATTCTTGTCAAGAGCCTGGTATATATACTCGGTGATGGTCGTTAGCATATCAGCAGTAGACCTGGTGAAGCGGAAGCCATTCTGTTTGTCCGATAAGAGCCCGTGGGTCGTGAGATGCTGAACGACCTCGGCATTGATAATGGCTTCGAACACTTTGCCGAAGATCGTAAGAAGGCTGATAGGGCGGTACTTTGCGGGGTCCGAGGGTTCACCAGTGTTCTTGAATATTGGAACCACAGAAGAAGATTTCCAACAGGCAGGAAAGCAGGAGGAAGATAGGCAGAGGTTGTAGAGCTTAGAAAGGACAAAGCAAAGTTCAGGGGCACATTTCTTCAAGACTATGATTGGGATTCCGTCCCCACCACTCGCTTTGTGAAGGTCAAGTTTTGATATTATGCTAGAAAACAGTGAGGGCGTAATGTGAACGTCATTCAATTGGGCCTCCGTTCTAGATGGAAAATCGGGTGTCTGGACTCCAGACAAATCCAGACACGAATTGATCGAGAATATACGGGCAAAGCATTCAGCCTTGTCCGCTGAGGAGGTGAGGACCTCAAACTCGTTGATTAGTGGGGGTATTGAGGACTTACTCTTGTTGAGCACGCTTTACAGAGACGCCAGATGTCTTTGGCTCCGAACTTACAGGATGCTTCATTCTGGCAGCAAACAGCATCTTAGCTTCGTTATCTTTTTACACTTATTACGAGCTGAGGCAAAAAGGCGTCTGTTTTCGTCGGACGCGTGGCTACGATAAAGCCGGAAGAAGTGATTCCGGTTGGAAATGGCAGCCGAGCAAGCGGGCGAGAACCAGGGAGACGAATGGGATTTAATCTGAAATTTCCTGGCAGGGATGAATGCATCGATGCCAGCCTTAACCCAGGAGGAGACCTCTGATGCACAGTCTTCGACGGGAAGACTAAAAACATTGTTCCAAGGGACGTCGCAAAGGAAGTCACGGAACGAATCCCAGTCTGCTCTTTGATAGCAGTAGGATATTCTGCTGGTCTGGGTTTCTTGGGTAGGAGTGGAGTGGAACGAGATGTTGACAGAAATTACCGCGTGGTCAGAATTTCCGAGAGGGCAGAGCTGTCTGGTGGTGCAAGAATTTGGGGTGGAAGTGAAGCAGATGTCTAGTAGCCAGTCCCTTCCGTTAGGGCTATTGGAGAAACGCGTGGGGAAGTCCACGACTTGCGTAAGGGATTGGGAGATTGAAAAATTAAAGGTGTGGACAGAGTTTTCGAGCCACTTAGTTTGGTGGGCGTTAAAGTCACCAAACACGAAAATATGGGCAGGTGGGTGAGAAGAAATGGCCTTGTCGATATTGTCAGAGATGCTGTCAAGTACTGAACAGTCAGAGGAGGAGGGGGAGTGGTAGAGGAAGAAGAGATAGCTAACGGTGCTTAGAAGTGAGAGACGGAAGCACATGAAAGACTGGTTCAGGGATTCAAGAGATGTTACTCTAGCTAGGGGGAGGTGTTCGCTGACATATACACCAACTCATGCATATGGACGTTGGAGTCCTTCCTGAAGAGGGGAAGGTAACCAGGAACATAGAACTCAGACGAGGGGATATACGGGTCAAAGTTAGTTTCACACAGGGCTAAGATATCAGGTGAGTTAGTTTGGAGGAATGATTCTACGCTAGAAATGTTAGTGCGGATACCGCGAATGTTAGTGAATATGACACAGAGAGGTTTGGGCGTTTTCCGAAAAGCTGGTTTGAGTTTGGTATTTTGTTTGTAGCTTTCATTACACTCGAGCAACGCCGGGCTATACTGCGATTTTTTATATGACTGAATTCAAGCCTTGATTTTTCGGAAGAAGTCTTAATATACCTTGCTCATTTAACACCACTACATATATCACGTCAAATTCATTGGAAGTAGACCAGTTTATTTCTTCATTTTTTAATCATTACACCCCAAGCAAGTTCCGACCGCCACTTGTGTACAGAGGGTTACAATGAGAGAAAAGATTGGGTACAGTCGGTATTGAAGAATGGATCAAAGATTAAAGAAGACAGAAGATGACAATGGATGATGCATTGCAATTTTGGATATTCTAGGAAAACAATAAACAGAAGGCAATTTCTTCAGGCAAGAAAACAAACTGTTTGAGTAAACGTGGCTGTTACATTTAATCTAATAGCACGTTTAAATTTACGTAGACGGGGTTCCAGAGATAAAGCTCGTCAGAGCAGTTGCCATGAATTATTTTTAGAAAAGATAGAGGGAAGGCGCGTCACGGCGTTGAGAAAGTCACTGAAGTCAAGATATCAAATTTCAGATCCTTCTTTGGACTTTCCAAGAACTTCGAGATAAATATCAGGAGCACACAATCAGATATGACAAATGTATTCAATGCACGGACAAATGGTAGATTTATAAATGTGCAAGATGTAGCAGATAAGGCTTTTGGGACGTTTTTTTTTTCGCTCCACATTGCTGTAAACAATTCTCATTGCCCATGATCATTTGTTTAACTTTAAAAATCGTTCGTTTTCGTTGTTTGCAAAAAGCAATCACAGATGAAAATGCAGATTTTCTTTAGATTATCTGTTAAGTTGTGTGTACCGCAATTGAACAAATTCGACTGGTCATGTGTTTTCAAATGTCTTTCAACCTTCAGATTAGATGTTTGGAATATCTCCCCAAGATCCTGAGTCGTCTGACCCGTATTAATTTCCAGCTTCTTTTCTCTTTGGTCATCGTCAACACCAGTATGCCTGCTACAATTTTATCGGTCTTCCGGATCAAATTTCAACTACTAAACTGTGCGAACATATTACGAAGATTGCAGACAGCTATGACAGCATCTCCATAAATAACCCATCTATTTTGGTGTTTATGACGCGTTGTTTCCTTTCCGTAAATATATGAAATGATGAAATTGCGCCAAAATGCTTGCCTCTGTTTTCACTTTTAACAAAATATTTAAAATCCCCCAAAAGAATCATATAGAAACACGCCTTTCAGAACATATATATATAGTCTATAGTCTCGACCAATTCGTGTCTGGATTCGGCTGGAGTCTAACCGTACTGATGAGCTGTGATACAGCGAAACAGGTCTGTCTGCGGATGACAATAATTACGCTCTCACACCCTGATTGGGCACTCTAGAAGAAAGGTAGACTTTGAAAAACAGTAGCGACTCTAGCGTGTACGCATCGCTCATTTCAGTAAAAATGAATTGAAGCACTCTAGCTATTGGGCGCGTAATATCATATGCGCTAAAAAGACTGCCTTCTTCTACCGAACGCCCCGCGGCCCAGGGGTAGAGTCGCCGAATGACGCCAAATCGGTCGGGTTTCGAGCCTGGGTTGTGTAGCAATCGGAGTCTAACCGTACTGATGAGCTGTGATACAGCGAAACAGATCTGTCTGGGGATGACAATATATATATATATATATTTAAGGTTCTTGAGACTTATTAAGATCGCCATCGGAATTTAGCGATGATTTATATATATATATATATATATATATGTGTGTGTGTGTGTGTGTGTGTGTCTTGTTGAATTGTCATAATGTTTAGCGCTAAGATGATTGTTTTTATATTAGTTTTGCTGATAAAAATTATTTTGGTGAGCAGTTTTTTTCCATTGTAAAGTTTTTCGATATCGGTGTGGAGATAGAGTATTGATACATTTAGTGCAAAAAATTTCTCACTTTAACTGAGCATGTTCATGCCGACTTCTAATTTCTTGTGAGGACACCGTTATGGTGTCTTCGCTAATCGGGGCTGGTTTTCCAGTAAGAAATACATATAGGAATTTAAAGAACAAAGTCCCAGGTACTTACGAACCCGGATGAACTTCAGTTGTCCTTTAGCCTTCCACCCCCTATTTGGTAGTGGGAAATTCCTGTTCTTTAGATGAGATTTCTTTTCCTCCTCCTCTTTTACTACTCCTCTTCGTTACGGTGTTTATATTTAGGGGTAACATGAGTTGGTTTTCCGTATCAATGTCTGAAGAGACCTAACGGTCGAAACCCATGTAGGATGATATGTTCAGTTAAGCGCCATACGTGATAAACGCTTGAGCGTTAATGTCTCGAAAGAAACATAGCTCACTGGTTAGAATATTATCCCGCAGTAGGTTGCCATTATTTTCCTCCGGTAGACTGGTTGATAGCCAAGGCTATAAAACCCAATCTGTCCTGTTATTTAACCCATAACTGGAGGAGATAGACGGATTAATATCTTTTCCAAGGGTATTTGGGCATTTGTGAATGCAAGGAATTCAACTGTAATTCGAAATCGGCACCACGAGTTCTCGTTCTAAGCCGATATCCGCTGCACAACAACGCATATGCGGATCCCCAAAAATTCTAATCGTATTTTTGCTCTACTTTCTCAGTGTATTGTTGAGCACATTTTGCTGTTTAGTGCCTTTCGATAGTCTATATCTGCCCTCCATCTACATTTTGTTATTACACACACACACACACACACACACACACACACACACACACACACACACACACATATATATGTGTGTGTGTGTGTGTGTGTGTCTATGTGTGTGTGTGTCCTAAATTTCAGTTAGTTGCAAAACGAAATCATGTATTCGAAAATTACCTACTGAAAACCGATAAGAACATTGGTTCCAAACGTATATGTGTGTGTGTTTGTATGTTTGTATGTGTGTGTGCACTCTCCCCGACTCTGAGCAATAAATAACTTCTATTACACCGATTTTGTCATATTGTCATTAAGGAGTATTTGTTGATCAATAAAAATGTATAAACTTCAATTTAGAAATTTGCATTTTTTTTTCAAAAAACTTATTTGGTTTTTAAAAGAAAATATCATTCACTTTTCGATATATAGTACACGGCCAGACGTATGGCGGACCTAGTGACGATCGAACTCACTATTTAATTTTACAGACTTAGCAAGTCAAGCTTACTGGCCATTACACCAGGTCGAGGTACCTAGGATATGCGAGTTATGTAATGGATCATGACAGGGAATCGTTAATTGAAGATCCGAGTTCCAATTCCAGTTGGGTTCGTTATACTTTCTTTAAAAGCAAATCTCTTTGTAAAGGTATGAATGTAATTCTCCCTCATCTATGGGTTAATTAATAAGATTTGTATATACAAACCAATATTATGTTCAAAAATGTTCTTACTATCTAAAAATATTTCCTGATTTTAAATAACCTGCGAAGTGTTGACAAGCTATAGAAAATGAATTAATCAATATCTATCTATCTATCTATCTATCTATCTATCTATCTATCTATCTATCTATCTATCTCAGTCTTTTCTTGATCTATCTATCTATCTATCTATCTATCTATCTATCTATCTATCTAGCCTCTTGGGCTGCTTGTCACACACTGGCTATTCAGTTGACTAACCCACCCTCGCTTCACTATTACTTGGAGTAACTACCAAGTTAAAAATTATTTTTTTATCTTCCTGGTAGTACCCATATGTTGGGATGGGATCAACTTTGTTTTAAATATTCTTAAAAGTAAGTCATTTTTATTGAATTTTAAACTTTTCAGGCTTAATTGAACGATTTCGTTTTTTTTTTTGTTTTGTTTTTTTTTAACTTGGCATAAATCTCTTTCACTGGTGAATTGTTTGTTTCTCTTTCTCTTTTTTGCTGGCCCTGTGTTAGATTGTTTGTTTCTCTCTTTCTTTTCTTGCCCGGCTGTATTTTGGTTTTCTTTCTACCCTCTTGGTCTGCAGGTCACATACTGGCTATTCACTTGACTAACCCACAAAAATCTATCAATCTATCTATCTATCTATCTATCTATCTATCTATCTATCTAGTCGTCTTTACATATCTAGTCGTCTTTACATATCTATCTATCGCACTCATTCGGTCTCTGCACACACACACACACACACACACACACACACACACATATATATATATATATATATATATATATATATGCGTTCGTCTTTATCTGCCAGTTTTACTATTTATATGAATGTGCGTAGTGTAAGCAATCCCTTGTGAGTGCTTCTGAAAATGAACCAGTCAATTTTATCTAAAATCTGCTTTCTTTCAATTAGGTATATTTTGTGTGTTTTTAGTATATTACGACCTTAAAATGAGCAATATGGTAATTTAACAAGTATTTTAATGTATCGGCTCGATAAATGAGTTAAATTAATTGGTTCACATTGGCTCACATTTCTTTCATCACGAGATCATAAAGGGGACATTTCTGTAGAAACGAACTTCTGAAAAAGTAATATTTTTTATTTTGCAAAATTTATCATAATTCTTTTTATTATTATTATTATTATTTGTAGTAGTTGTAATTTCTTTGATTTCTTTTGTATAGACATTTTCTTCTGGAAAAAGAGTTCATCAAGGGCATCGTGGGTGAAATGTTTTTGTATTATATAAGAAATAAAAAATAAAACAACATATTTTACATAGATAAAGGCCTTCGTAATATGTCGTCTCTCTCTCTCTCTCTCTCTCTCTCTCTATATATATATATATATATATATATATATATATATATATATATATAATGTTTTTTAAGGCAAGAACTACCTGGAATCAATGCAATGAGTCTATCAAACATTTTCCAATCAATGAGGACTCTAACTAAAATAAAGGTTATTGATCTCTTCATGTGTCACATTTTTAGTTTTCCACTTCTAGATCTTTGTATTTTGATATTTTTTTAATGTCTGCAGGGACCTCTATGTCTATAAAAATCTCTTTCTGTTTTATTATTACAAAAGGCTCATTTTGTTTTGTTAAATTTTTTGTTTATTATTATTATTATGTTGTCATTTTTCATCATATTTCAATTACTGCTATGGTCGCACTACTAACCTAAGACAGGTTGTGGTGTGTTGTTATGGCTCCATTTCATGTTTTTTATATCTCCTCTATCATCCCTAGCGTTACTTAAACAAAGTTATCCTTAGTGTGTGGGCTGTATTTAACAAGAAAATTCTTTGTATATCTCTTAAGCTGGGGTTTCCAGGGATTTTTCAGTGTGTTGTTTTGTTCCATTTTTTATCATTCCAAGTGTACCTACTATCACTGGTACGATTCTTGTCTTCAATTTCCGCATTTTTTTTTATTTGAATTTCCAGGTCTTTATATTTTGACAGTTTTTCGAATTCCTTGGTTGCTTTGTTACAATCCGCTGGACAAGCCATATCAATTAATAGACAATTTTTTCTTTCTTGTGTTTAACAATAATGTCCGGTCTAGTAGCTTCAATTTTTCTGTCTGTGTAGATGGTGTAATCCCATAGAATGGTAACATCTTCTATTTCTGTAGAAAGTGTCGAGAGAAAAGACTTTGGTCTTGCGCTGCAAGTCTTCAGTCTCAGATATTAATCCAGATGCAGGTAACAGACGATGAGTATTAACTTTATCAATATTGGATTTATTGGCACGTTATGGATATTGGCCATGCAGAGGTTTGTCTTGCCAGCGTTGTTTCATCTGTTCAAGAGCTTTATCTTTGGCTTTCACTTTCATATTTTTTGCCGCAATAGTTGGTTCTTGGCTTCTGTTTTGCTTTTCTACAAAATCTACTAGCTTTAAATCTTGTTTGTATTTACTGCTTTTTTTTATTATTGAATATTTTTTCTTTCTTTCATGTTGCCTTACTAATTGTATCATCCAATCCTTTGTTGTTTCTATGTATGTTAGTAAGCCAATAGTTGTTGTCTTGTATGACAATTCTAGCTGAATAAGACCTCTTCCACCTTCTTTACGGGGTATGTATAGACGGTCTACATCAGCCTTTGGATGATGCATCTTATACATAGAAAGAAGCTTTCTTGTTTTAGAATCCATTCGCCTGATGTCGTTTATTATTATTATTATTATTATTATTATTATTATTATTATTATTATTATTAAATATATAACCTTTTAAATGTTTGAAATTTAGGTATAAACCAGAAATAAATATTCTTAAAATGTTCTCAGTTTAATATTATCAAAGTTAAGTTGGATAGGATTTTATAGGATGATGGAATTGAGACATAATTGTTCAAAATGTGGAAGACTTGTTTGCAGTGATGGAAATGTTTTAAGAAACTACTGTTAAACTTAGATCCATTAGACTGAGTTAAAGATCGAAATGATATAGTCACTATACTACCTTCCTATACAGTAAAATATTAATTTCTAATATGGTAAACTTCTGTACACAGTGCGTGTGATGAATATATACACAGAATATGTATTATTCCTCCGTCATTCATTCAGGGTCTCTCCTTGCCACTAGATTTTAAATGGATCACCAGAAGTAAAACTGTCCTTTACCCTTTTAGCCGGTATTTTAGCTGCATATGTGCGTTGTGGTGTAATGAATATTGTTTCAGAAGGAGAAATCGGAGAACTGTGTTCGAATTCCAGTTGAGTTTGTTAGATTCACTTACACTAAAATACCCTTGGGGAAGATATTAATCCATCTCTTCTTCCATCTATGAGTTGAATATTATAACAGATTGGGTTCTATAGCTTTGATTTGCAACCAGTCAATTGCAGAAAGAAATAGCAACTAAGTACGGGAAAATCTTCTGCCTAGTCAGTGACGAATCAAAAGTGACATGATCGCCTAATTTTGTATCACGTATGGCACTTAACTGACTGACACTGGATATGATTATAAAATTCGCGTTATATCAGAAACAGTGTCGATCCTCCAATTTTCATTCTGAATCTCGTTATAATACTAGATGCTGAATGGGATTTCGAGAGTGTTTTGGGTGTTTTTAACAGTGTTTAATTTACCGAAATGTCCACTCACATAGTAGCTGTACATCTGTGAATAGGACCTTCATTCTTATTTGTGATTCAAAGTAGCAATTGAATCGCTAAATATCTTAATTAAAGATAGGCATGAATATATATTTTATTAGAACGCTGTTTTTTTTTACAAATTATTCGTAAATGTATTAATAGTAAGTGTGTATATTTAACATTTTAGCTTATCTTGATCAACCAATATATAAATATAATTTATGTATGTAAAATCCACATTTTGTAATAGTTTTACTTATTTAGAAATGAACAACCGTAACAATAATGGGGATTAAAAAGGGGACATTATAGTACGTAATTGCCCATTTTTAACTCCTCCTTTTTTGTATGTCTTTTCCTGACTATGTCTTTAGATTCTAAGGAACCATATCTTTAAGATTCTTTAGGATTTGATTTTAAGAGAAGAGGTCTGACCAATAGAAGTTTTGTGAAATTATCAGTTTGAAGTTTTACGCATTTTGTTAACATGAATTAATTCATAGCATAAAATATGACTTCACTTTTACCTGCTGATACCGGATTTGTATTTACATCCTTTATGAACGGCTGAAAATCTGGAGAAACTAACTTCCTTTGTGTTTTTGAATTCTCTGAAAATTCTGCTACAAAACCGATCATTTATATGAAATTGTTCTGCCCTTTTTTAACAGAATTTTCTCTAGAAATACAAGATGAATCTACTTGAAGGTTTTCAATATTTAAATGTTTCTATTGATTAATACTTTTTACATACATCATCGAAAAATGTTGTATCAAGTAACCTATAACTGATTAAACTTCTCCAAAATCGTAATCTTCAAATGTGTTGTAGGTACTTAACCAAATCTCAATTTTTGTCAACTAAATATTTCATTTGTTGTTTAATTGAATATAATATTTACCTGGTGTCTCTTTGGTATTAAAAAAACCTCATGATATATTATCATCTTTCTCTAAAACCAACTTATCTGTTTTATAAATCTAGTTGCTGCTATTGCTCTTTCCAGTATTGATGAAGGCATTCCTTCATAATCTTTTTATTTCAAGTAGAATGGAATATCAAATTCTTGATTACGTCATCATTTTCATTTCGAGTATCTATTTCAGTTTTTGGTGTTGCTGAAAGTCATCAAATGATGTGGTTTCTGTTATCTGACAGACGCAAAGAAGATCATCATCTGACACTTATCATTACCATCAGAAAGAAAACCCACAAATTTTTACGGCACCTTATCAGGAAGGAGGGCTTGAGAAATGTTACACTCACAAGCCATATTGGACGCTAGAGAGACTAAGGAATGCAGCAGCACATAACCTAGCTAACTAGCTTGAGTAAATCGTTAGTAAGACAGGGTTTAGAAGACAGAATGACAGAAGACAGAAGACAGAAAGACAGGGTTTAGAAGACAGGGTTTAGAAGACAGAAAGACAGGGTTTAGAAGACAGGGTTTAGAAGACAGAAAGACAGGGTTTAGAAGACAGGGTTTAGAAGAGATATCAAAAAAGACAAAATTTACTAAGATTTATAAAGAACAGGAAATTGTGGAGAGTTACCAGCTCTTGTTGTTACTCACACCATTACTAACATCGACTTGACTGCCTACCTTGGAAATTACTAAAGACTAAAATTTTACCCAGTGTTCAAATTCTTTGGTATTTAAAGATATGGTGATCAATCAAAATCTAATAAGTTTGAAAGGTGACATACCTAGCATATCATACAAAACATTTATGGACCCTTTACTTTCAATGATTCATTTGAACTAGCACATATAAAAGTGTGATAAAGAAATGTATGGACGGAATGTGGCATCAATCTAACAATTATTTAAACCATAAATAGAATTCCTATATATATATATATATATATATATATATATATATATGATTGATTGATTTATTGATTGATTACTTAGTTTCTGGTCATAATAAGTTTAGACCAGTGCACATTTGGATTAAAATGTGTTCAATGCAATTACATTGTAGAACTTTTGAATATTTTCCATTTGTAAAAAAGGTATTACGCGACCTAGGTTTCTAACTTGAGTGGTGCCTTCTGATTTAAAATCGCCTGAAAACACCACTCATGTTAGAAACATGGGTCGCATAATAACTCGTTTGCAAATGGAAAATATTCAAAAGTTCGACAATATAATTGTATTGAATACTTTTTAATACAAATGTGCACTGGCCTAACCATATTATGACCGGAAACTAAGTAATTAAACAATATATATATATATATATATATATATATATATATATGTGTGTGTGTGTGTGTGTGTGTGTGTGTGTGTGTATACAGGCCAAAATAACTTAATGTCTAGGAAGGAACGTACAAAAACTGTATGGACATATGTAATAACAATCTGCTTCATGCTTAAACGCTATCGTAAAAAAAATTGATAATTGCCTTTAAGCTTTTAAGCATGAAACAGGCTCACAATACTGCGTCAATATCTATATCCACATTTCTAACATACTTACTTACATACTTACATATATATATATATATATATATATATATATGTGTGTGTGTGTGTGTGTGTGTGTGTGTGTGTGTGTGTGTGTGTGTGTGTGTGTGAGAGAGAGAGAGAGAGAGAGCAAAATGTAATGGTTGAACCATGGGGTATCAAAACTGCATACAGTCTGTCAGTTTCATGCCTCAGTTGACAGAGTTCAAGGTCATCTAAACGACCCTGTTGAGTATGACATCCGTTTTACTCTGACTCCCCGTCTCACATCGATGCCACGTCGGAAGACTGTCTCTATTCTATCGCTACTTCGATGGCAAATATTCAGACGAGTTACATTCCTTAGGTTCATGAATTCAGACTCTCTTCGCTCGGACCTGTGCCGCCACATATACAGGGTTCAATCAGTCTCATTCGATTCGTATGTCATATGTAATTACGAAATTTTTAAAAGCTGTCAATTTTCTCAAAATATGTCTATGATCATCCAATAAAATTATTAGATGCTTTTTTCTTATAGCCGTTATTGCTGCAGAAGCCGTTGCCTATGATGGCTCTTCAGATTTTTCTCTTTTTTAATATGTGCAAATTGATATGTCTTCTTGAGAAATATACAAGGTGATTGAAATGTAAATTTTTATTTTAAAATACTTATAATTTATTTATTGATAATATTATTTACAAGAAATAGATATGAGAGGAAAGTGTTTAACATAAGGTTTTACTTAAACTTCATAATGGGCAACAGATTTCGCGACCAGCTTTTCGGGCCGTCCAGGAATCGCATCAGCTGATTTCATCAGGGACTCTTGTGATATGGAAGACATCACTTCTTTTATTCGCCCTCCAAGTTCTTTCCCAGTCTTGGTTTTGTATGGTAGGCTTATTCCATTAAGCAAGCCTAAAGAAAGAAAAGTCACAGGCTGTTAAGTCAGGACATACTACTCATACATAAAATAGGGAATTACGTTTCAATCACTGTGTAGTAAAAAAAAAAAATGCTGATGTGCGTTGTAGTGCAGTGCATATCGACTCGGAACGACAAAGCGGAGAGCTGAGTTCGAATTCCAGTTGAATTCGTTGCATTCACTTACGCGCAAATACCCTTTGGAAAGGTATTAATCCGTCACTTCCCTCCAGTTATGGATTAAATAATAGAAGAGATTGGGTTTTATAACTAATAAATAATAATTGGAGGAATAAATTCCACGAAGAAATTAACTCTTAAATACTCACGTTCCTGATTTTTCGTGATATCCATAACAGTTTTGCTTTCGTATTCTGATGTAAACAACGACAATTTTACAAAATCTTATGCAAAATTACGAAATGGAGTTAGCCGACATATTTGTTTTTAAATTTATTTGTTTGAACATTATTTTTAATGTAAACCCTATTTAAGTAGATACTCTGCTTTCTTTAATTTATACACTGCATCTTATATATTTACTGACCTAATATACATACACACACACACACACACATATATATATATATATATATATATATATATATATATATATATATATATATTTCTTTAATAATTTTAAATTCATGACTTCCTGTAATGGATAAACTTAATTAAAAATTTTTAAGATATTACATTTAAATCTATTCCTCCCCGTCCTAAATATACCGTTTCAAACCCCTGTAAACATTCACTAGCCCCTACCATTTGATATTTGATACCCCGTCTCTCTCTTGTCTCTACACCCTGTAACCTCGCCACTACCAGCTCTGTCCTGTTCTACTTTGCTTTAAAAAAATCCCACTTCTCTAACCTTAAGGGAACTCTCAATTCTTGACCGTTGTTAACCTGTCCCCTTCCCCCTTTACCCCAGGGCCTTTGGAACAAAATAGTGTCGATGACGTGACGTGGAAACTCTGTTAGAGATCCCATGTCGAAATGTGCATCCGACACGTTTGAATTTTGAAAATTTTCTCTAATTAATATATATATATATATATATATATATATATATATATATATATATATATATCACCAGAGGACACCACATAATCGAAACGTCGGTCGCGTAATATCTCGTTTATTAATTAAAAATAGTCAAAGCTTCAACACTTTTTAATCGTAATGTGTACTGGTCTAATTTAATTATGACCAAAAACTAAGTAATTAAAAGATTTTATACATACATACATGTATATATATATATATATATATATATATATATATATACTTATGACCAAAAGCTAAGTAATTAAAAAATTATATATATATATATATATATATATATATATATATAGATAGATAGATATCTAGGTAAGGGGGACTCAAGTTTTTACGATTTTGAGTTCTCTAGTATTTACTTTTTTTTAAAGTGCTCAATACAATAAATATTGGAAAGCTTAATATATATATATATATATATATATATATATATATATATATATATCGGTTATATATATATATATTTTTATATATATATATATATATATATATTTACACCTAGTCCTAGTTATTAAATGTATATATATATATATATATCAAATAACTTGAGATATTTCCCTAGTTATTATATATATATATATATATATATATATATATATTGTCATTGGCAGACAGATCCGTCCCGCTGCACCACAGCTCATCAGTACGGTTAGACTCCGATTGTTTTTTTTTTGTTTTTTAAAACCAGGTTTGAAACCCGACCGAATTGGCGTCAGTCGGGTATTCTACCTCTGGGCTATGGACGTTCGGTGGAAGAAGGCAGACGTTTCTAGCGCATATATTCTCATTATACGCGGCCAACAGCTAGAGTGCTATAATTCATTTTTCACACACACACACACACATATATATATATATATATATATATATATATATATATATATATATATATATATATATCAAATAACTACAGATATTTTCTTTCTGGAATTTTGATGTTGACAAAGAGTCAATAATGTTCAGTAACTTCGTTGGAGTGCCTTTACATCGCAGTTAACGCCTCGTTTAATCGACTAGCGATAAGTTGTTATTGTCGGCGTAATTGACAGCAAGGGTGACAACGATGCAGATTTGCAGAGAAATGTCACGATGACTGAGTCTGGTTAATTTTTTATTCTATACAAAAACAACAACACAAAAACAAGCAAGTAAACAAAAAAGAAAAACGAAAAGAAGAAGAAAAAACAGTTTCAAGCGAAGTGAAGGAGAATTTAAGTAAGCTTTTAAAAACGAAATCCTTTCCCAAAGAAAACAATTGCATTTTAAGATGAGAATAATTGATAGGATTTATATAAAGAAACTGAAGTCATTCTAAAGACAAATCGTTATTTACTCTATTTACACGCAGACGAATGTCCTTATCTTTGAGGAAATAGCGGCCGAAGCTTTGTGATCGCAACAATAAGGATGATGACAGTTGCCTGCAGGTAAATATTATAAACCATCTTAAGTTCCCGTCCAAGAAATTCAGAGAGAAAATTAAAGACAAATCTTTATGAAGGATAATTTTTCTTTTTTTTTTTTTAATCATTTTACCCCGAGCAAGGCGGAAATGCCACCGATGTGCAGGGGCTACATAAATGTAAAAAGATTAATTAGAAAAGAGTGAGGAGTACAAACTGGTTAGAAAGGAGCAATAGAAAGCTGAGAAAGCAGGTGCAATGACAGATGCATAGGTGGAGAGAAAGGGATGGTTATACGGGGGGTGGGGAGAGAGCTAGAGCTCAATGGTTAGTAGATGACTATTGACTTTGTATTTAAATTTCTGGAGGTAGTAGCCGTGAGGAAAGCAAGAATACGGGAGCGAGTTCCACAGGCGGGAAGTGCGAGAGAAGAAGCTGCAGGAGTAGAATTGTCGTCTGCATTTGGCTAACCTGACTGTGAATGGGTGGGACCCAGTTGCCAGTCTGGTTGCACGACTAAACACCTGTTGAGGAGGCACCAGTGACTTAAGGTCGTCCGAGCAGAAGCCATGAAAGTATTTATAGAACAGACAAAGGGTGGCCACATTTCGACGATGGGGAAGTGGCTGCAGTCGAGCTGCCAGATCAGTACCTATCACATTACAGACTCTCCTTTGGAGCTTGTCAAGAACACTGAGGAGAATGGCAGGGGCGATAAGTGATCGTAGATTTTGTTGAATTTTGTAACCTTTTAATAAGAATATCCGTTTTGTAATTACAAAACACGAGAAAAAAATTACTATTTTTATAATAATCACTTTGCTATTTTTAAGTTGATTCTAGGTTAATAAGGGTGAAATGCAGTGGATAGCGATAGCGAAAGTCGAATATGGAAATCGATTCCAATCCCAGGCCAACTAATTTGCGTGCGCTTTAGAACAAATGCATTAGGAAAAAAGCATGAACTCGGCCCTTCCCCTTCCAAATACAGATTAAATAGAGGGACAAATGATGTTTCTCGTGTCTTTCAAAGAATGCATAAAATAAATTTCTATTTTATCTGAATATGAGGAAAGTCATAATCAACCACATGATACAGTGATAATGCATTAATAAAAGCCGCCTCTATAATTTCACAGAGGAGACATCCTTAAACCGACTCATTAGTCAACACGATTTTTGATGCCAAGAAACAAAACATATTTTTAGGTAATTTTATGGTACTAATTCCGAAAATGACCATCGATATTCATGGTTAGCTACCGTTTTTGCTTTACTGAAATTGTTCATTTTTGAAAAAAAAAAGAAAAAGATAAATACACGATCTTAATTTGTTTTTATTTAATAAAGCTCGTAGAAAACCATCACTGTTCATGTAGGCCGAGTAATTTATGTCGACCACCTGAAATAAACTATTTTCATGAAAAAAAAAAAGTGTTTTTGATTCAAAAGGTTTAAAATAGAAGTACTAAATATTTCCAAATTATCGCCAAAATTCAAATTAACTGATGAACTCTATCACCTAGCAAACCTGATAATTAAAGTGAGATAAAAAAATGAAACCATAAAAGCTTATATTTGATATTCATAAATTTATTCTTTTACTTTTATTTCTTAAATTCGGAAGGAAACCAATCACATTGATAGTTTTTTTTATTTTAATCTTTTGACCCCAAGCAAGGCATTCCACTGCCACTATTGCGCAGAGGGGGTTACATAGGGGAAGGTGAAGAGAAAGAGTGGTTAGATATAGGAAATGTCAGAAGGAGGGTGATAGACGGGTAAGGAAACCGACTACTGCCATTGTACTTTGTTTTTACAGTTGGAAAGAAACTCTACCTAAAGACATTCCGATTGAATGCACCGATTCCATTGTACATAATGAATATCATGAAAATGGTTTCACCATAACATCTTCCCTCCACGTGGAATTAGGAGCATCTAATCACACCCTAATTTGAAATGGCCAATGCGCTGTATGAATTGTTAATTTTTAATCTTGCGCTGTTTTAACATCATCCTACTGTTTTTAAATCTCCCTCTGCTTTGAAGCTGTTGTTCGAATGTATTAGATCGTGCGTTGTGGTGCAGTGGTTATCGACTAGGAATGACAAATCGGGGAGCCGATTTCAAATTCCAGTTGAATTCTTTACATTTGCTTACATACAAATACCCTTGGGAAAGGTATTAATACGTCTTTTCCCTCCAGTTATGGGTTAAATAATAGAATAGATTGTGTTTTATAGCCTTGGCTGGCAACCAGTCTACAGCAGAAAGAAACGGCAAACTACTGCGGGATAATCTTCGGCTCAGTCAGTCATGTCACCTTCAAGACATGATCGTCAAAACTTGTATCACGTATGACATTTAACTGACTGATTTGAATGTATTTGGATTTCCGGTTTGAGTTTGCTTGTGCAGATATTTATGTAAATATGGGAGCAAGGTTCTGCGTTGCTCAGCGATAAAACCACGCTTCTCTACAGACCGGTGCTGGCAACAAAAACTCTCAGTGAATATTTTGCTATCGATACATGTATTAATGATATTATGGTGTATATGATTTACATATTACTTTTTGTATTTTTAGTGTGATTACCCAGTAATCACTTAGTTGTTTCTGGAAATTTGGGATTCATAGCCAGGAAGCAGGAGGGTTTGATGGCCCTGATATCAGAAAACTCATTAAGGTTGATGAATTTTTAATTCAGTGAAGGATTTGGAATTACGCGCTTGGACAACGTTTGTTGATGTGGTAACAATTCTTAGACAATCGCCAAACTGAAAACTACAAGGAATTAGTGGAAAAACTGTTGAAAATTCTACAGAACATAGGCGCTAATATTAATATTAAGGTTCAATTTTTACATGTCCATCTAGATGAATTTCTAGATAATGTAACAATGTGAGTGATGAACAAGGAGAATGATTCCCTCAGGATGCGAAAACTATGGAAGAGCGCTACGAGGGACGGTGGGACAAACGAATGATGGCTGACTACTGTTGGGTTATCAAACAGGACTTAAATAACATTGAACATGACAGACAGGCAAGAAAGAAAAAAATTGCCATCGTTCTTATGTTCCTGAAGATTTTATTTCTGTTCTTAGTTTATGACATGATTTGATGAAAACAATTATTGGTCTTGTTATATTTAATCGTTTTAGTTTTAATGAGGTAGAGTCTGAATGTTTATTGAAAATATAGTATTTTTCAATAAGCAGATGAGTATTTGAAGAACTCTTCTTTGTTTCAAGTATTTCACTGTCTAATGATGGTATATTCAACACCGAAACTTAATTTCTTTCAAGTTGAATTATGCTTTAATAATAATAATAATAATAATAATAATATGTATGTTAGTGTTCTACTTCTGCATTGAGCACTTTTACAAAAAGTAATTATTAAACTGTGGGATGAATATTCATTTGTTCAAAACACTTTATATATATATATATATATATATATATATATATATATATATATATATATATATATATGAGAAGTTTTCTCAATATTTGAGGTGCAGTGTTTGTAGAAATCTTGAAATCTTAGGCAATCGCAATGCCAAAAACTACAAAGTGTGAAAAAGCTGTTGAAAATTCTACAGGAATATTCGTAAAAATATTAAGGGGAATTTTTACATAGCCATCTAGATATACTTCCGAATCATTGCGGAGATATGATTGACAAGCAAGCTTCCATCAGTATATCAAAACAATGGAAGAGAACGACCAGGGTCGGTGGGACAAACGAATTATGGCTGACTACTGCTGGGGTATCTAAAGAAACTTAAATAACATTGAACATAACAGGCAAACAAGAAAGAAAAAATAGTTCTTATGTTCACAAAGGTATCATTTCTGCTTTTATTCAAGGTGGTTTAATGTTAGCAAGCTTGTCTCGCTAGAATCATTGCAGTTGAGTAGTGAGTCCAGTCCTCACTGGGTGTCCCATACTTTCAGCCTTGTGCCACATTTAAAATACGCTGAGAAAATCACCTATTATATTAACTAATTTGATGAAAATACTTGTTGATATTAGGATATTCAGAGGTGCTATTTTTAAAGACTTAACGTCTGATTGTTATTGAAAAATAGTATTTCTCAATAAGCAGGTTAAAATTTGTTGGTTTAAATACGAATTGAGAGTTTTCTATAATTTTACTTTGAGAAATAATGCCACCTTTTAATATCATATATGCAGAAAACAAATGAAAATGTTTTCCCCAAAATATTTAGGCAATTATGTACAGCAAAAACGGAAGCGAACCAAGAAAAATTTAAGCCATTTTCAGATTCATCATCCTTCAGTCAGTCAGTTAAGGGTCATAAGTGATACACACTTTGGGCGATCATGTCTCGCAGGAGACATGACTGACTGGGAAGAAGATTATCCTGCATTAGGTTGCCATTGCTTTCTGCGGTAGACTGGTTGCCAGCCAAGGCTATAAAACACAATCTGTCCTATTATTTGACTCATAGCTAGAGGGAGAAAAGATGTATTATATTATTAAGTAGTAATTAGTGGGGGATCAGTTTATTACTTCATAAGAATATAAAACTGATCCCCCACTTTATGACCACCAGTAGCCTTAACCATGTTTTCAAATATTATAATCAGTCAGTCAGTTAAGTGCCATACGTGATACACGCCTTGGGCGATCATGTCACCAAAGAGACATGACTGATTAGGCAGAAGACTATTCTGCAGTAGGTTGCCATTGCTTTGTGCGGTTGACTGGTTGACAACCAAGATTATAGAACCCAGTCTGTCCTATTATTTAACCCATCACTGGAGAAAAAAGACGGATTTATAACTCAGCATCCATAAATTAGCCAAAAAAGATGTTTGGTGTTTCGTCATTATTTCAGCCTTAGAATTAATGCTATCTTTAACACGTCTTTTCACGCTCATTCATTGCTTATTCTTCTCGAGTTTCATATACATGAGTCTGCACAGCTATTTGAATTTTGTTTTTCAAATTACTCACAGTTCTTCCAGACACCCCATTTATTTTGTTTTCGATTTTTCTGACGTGTTTTTTTTAATCATTTCGCCTCATCCATTATCTTCTCTTCTGTTTCTGTTCCAAAACAAATTCATTTTTAATGTTTATTTTATTGTTTTTTTATAACGTACGCTTTGATTCCAATCAAACAATTTATTCCGGATTTAAGAGTACTCACACAGTGTCAGTCACTATACGGCTTGTATGTTTTGAGTAATAGTATGCAAGATGAATAAAAACTAATTTCTAATATATAACTTTTTTAATCGTATCACCCCTAGCAAGGCGGTAACGCCACTGATGTGCAGGGGGCTACATAAGAGTAAAAAGATTAGGGGGCTACATACGAGTAAAAAGATTAGATAGGTGAGAGTGAAGAGAAAGACGAACCAGTTAAAAAGGAGCAAGAAAAGGATGGCAATACAGGTGTGATGACAGTTGCAAAGGTAGAGAGAAAGGAAAGGATATACAGGGTGGTGAAGAAAGAATTAGAGTCAAGTGGTTAAGAGACGAGTATTGACATTGCATTTAAATTCCTGGAGACATGTTTTTGTGCTTTTGAATATTTTGTTGTGGTGACACCCATTATAAAAACATTGGAAAATAATCTATTTTTATGTGCAAAGGTTTAAAAACTAATTAATGTAATGAATAGGTAATGAATATGTATACACCTTGGTTACCCCTCACTGGAATGTGATTGGCTGGTGTCAGACATTAATACAGACGAAGGCAAGGACGTCCAGATAGAGAAAAATCTTTCACCAGATGTCTATTGTTCTACCGCTATTAGATATTGGATATTCTTACGTCTGAGGATACTGCATACGACGATTACGTCTACGTCCTAGATTGACACACCTGGTTACATTTGCCTAAACCACTTAGCAACCTCGTATTGATATATATATCCCTTTCCAGGACATATTACTAATATAAAAAAAAATAATTAGTTATTCAGGCAATAGGAAGCACAGCAAGCGACCACAACGAAAGTTAAAAGGGTATGAAAACAAAATTTTTGAAAATTACAAGATTTAAAGCGATATTGAAACTAAAAAGTTAAGAAAAAGTGCTTACTTCTTGTTATGGTGAAACACACCTATTTCTCAGATAATGGACTTTCCCTCCTTTATTAAAAGAACTAACAGAAAGTTAAATCGAGAAGTTCTAGAAAGTTCTTTAGAGTTCTACTGGAGTTCAGCACAACTACTAGGCAGTTGATATTAGTCGGCAGTTAGCCGAATATTAAGGAGTCAGCTTTTAGTGGAAGATTACCAAGTTCCTAACATTAAGGGTGCGTTAAGTCGATTAGTAACCGACATAGCACGATTATAACTTTCAGTGCAAAAACTACTCCACAACACTCCTTTGCCTTAAAACCTGAATGAAATTTTTGCAGTTCATTTACTTAAAAAATAAATTAAATTAAATTTCAATTCCCACAATCTAAGCAGTCATAATTTAGTCAAATAAATCGCGTTTTCCATGCTGATAACATTAACTTATTCACAATCGCATCGATAGTCGAATGTTCATGAATATAACAAAATGATGAATTTTGGATAAGTTATTCATTATTTCATTCCAGATATATCACACATCATTCTTAAATTGGATATATATATATATATATATATATATATATATATATATATATATATACAAGAGACAATGAATGTCTATTAAGTTTAATCATGAGCAGTTCTAAACATCATATTTTGGCGGCTTTAATTTCAGGTGTAAATAAAGACAAAATTTCTCCAACATTTGAATAATTTTTATTAAGTTGGTTCAAAGGTTTCAGCTCATATGTTGGAGAATTTTTGTCTTTATTTTCGCCTGAAATTAAAGTCAAAATACGATGTTTAGAACGGCTCATGATTAAACATAATAGACATTCATTGTCTCTTATATTTAACAGTATATGTTTAGAAAATGCCTTGATACACGAAATATATATATATATATATATATATATATTGCTACGTATTTTCCCCTGAATCTTCTGGTATTTATTTATTTAATTTTTTTAAAAACTAAATCTTTGTGTTGTCAGATCTCAAAATGTCAGCCTTGGTCTTCTTACAGTTGAAGGAAAATCCTAAATTGGAGCTTATAATAAGAAGAAACATGAGAATTATTTTGCATGAAAGTAATTAGAGATTTGATTCTATTGTCAAATTGCGAAAAAAGACTTCAGAATTAGCGCGGATTTTCCCTGCTTGTTGTGTTTTTGTTTTTTATTTTTGTAATGATTTCCCTACTACTCTCTGTCTCTCTCCACTCCTCCCTCCTTCCTCTTCTCTTTCTCTCTGACTCACTCAGTCTCTCTCTCTCTCTCTCTCTTTCTTTCTCTCTCTCTCCCGACTCTCATTCTCTATTAATTACGTTCTTTTTTTGTTTTTATTTGTTTTCTTCTTATTCTTATTTGCTTTTTTTTTCCTTCTCTCGTTTCTATCATTCTCTTTCTCTCTTACCGCCCCCCCCCCCCTGCACCTATATCTGCGTTTTTTAAATTTATTGAGCGATTCTTTTGGGTATCAAAGTTGTCAGCTTTACTGCGTGTTTCATTATCAGCACAAATGAGAAAATATTTCGTATTTCCCCGTGCGTGTGTGTGTGTGTGTGTGTGTGTGTGCGCGCGCGCGCGATAAACAGTAAGGTCCGTAGATGTACCACATCTATTGCAGTCTTAACAGTAGGGTGTTTGTCTAAGGCAAAATACTCTGAAAGAGCCCATTCCTCTTCAGCCTGTTTTTGAATTTAGATGTTTCTTTCCTTTGGACTGCTTGCCACCATAAGCCAAGGTAGGCCAGTCAACCCTGTTTTTTAAATTATAACAATGGGGATTTTGTGCAAAAGTGAATGAAAAAACCGTATTTGAATTTCGAACTATTTCCCAATCGCTAAACCCGCATCCGCTTGAACTGTAAATACAGGGTGGGCCATAAGCCGCGCAACAAAGCATTTAAAACAATTCTGATCATAATAAAAGTTATTTTATTGAAACCAAGCTTAACTAATGAACTGAGAAACACTTTGATAAAAGAACATTTATTTTATACCCAAAGAAACGTAAAGATATTTTACCCCGCTGGTTTTACATTGTTTTAAATCACTTCACGTAATTCTTGGGTGCGCGACTTATGGCCCACCCTGTATATGCTTGACTTAAGCATGTATTTACCATTCAGAGCGATACAAAGATAATTTATAAACAGTGACAAATAGATAATTCACGGACTGGTTGTGGTGTAATGGATATCGGCCCGGAAAAAGAACCGGAGAGCCGAGTTCGAATTGCAGTTGAATTTGTTGCATTCACTTTAGCACAAAATGGGAAATATATGAATCCGTTGGTTTTCTCCTCCCCAGCTACAGGTTAAATAGCAGAACAGATTGAGTTCCATAGACTTGGCTGACAACCAGTTTACCGTAGACGGTCATGCAGGAAAACATTCTGCGTAGTCAGTCATTTCTCGAAATAGACATGGTTGCCCTAGCGATTACGTGTGGCCATTAACTGACTGACACACACACACTTATATATAAGAAAAGTATACCTAGTGAGCCAGACAGACCTACCTAGGTTTCACCTAAATAGATCGTCAGGGAAAGCTGGACCCTGACGATCCGTTTAGGTGAAATCTAGGTAGATCTGTCTGGCCAAGGCCTCCTATATATTTACCAAGGCCGAAGCGATGAAATGTGACGTCACGATAGTAGAGTCATGAATCAGCTTAGCAGCCGTGTCTCTCGCTTCATGATAAGTCGTTTTTTTTAATAAAGATTTTAAAACGTTTTAAAATGTAACAAGAAAAAAAAAAGAAAGACACATGTTTTGATTTCTGCTGGTTTTATTAATTTTAATTAAAATGAAGAAAAACAATAATTAATAAGAAAATATAGACATTATTGTTGACTACTGACTGTCGGTCGTGTTTGTAAATAAACACAGTTTTAAAGACAAAACTTTTCGTTTATTCGTCTAAATTTTAAAAATTTAACAAACACTGCTTACATTTTCATATTTTTAATTTAATTATGAAAAATCACAATCACTTTTGTTTTAATTGCAAGAATTTTAAAATCAGAATCACTCAAATATAGCAATCAAGCAACCATTAGAATTTAGGAACAAACAAGAAGCAACAATAAATAAGCAAATTAATTAAAAATATTAAAAAATGCAACAATTTCAATTCAAGCAAATTAATTCAAACTAAATAAATTTAAGTTACTGTTTTTTTTAAAATCAAACTTATAAAAGTTTTTTTATGTCTCAAAATTCAGTTGAATGTTTGAAGTTTTCTTTTTTTACTTAACTTCTTACAAGTAATATTATCATTTTCCTTGCTACAAAAATTATTTAATAATGCATTAGAAGAGCTCCAGATAATCATTTTTTCAATGCTGTGACCTTCACCACATGAGTCAACATGAAAAAGAAGTTCATCATTAGCCAAAACATCCAATGTTATAGATGTATAAATGTAGCCAAAACATCCAATTGACACTTTTCTTTGATTCATTGAATGAAGAAAAGAAGGATTCTTTACAAGTTTATTAATAACAATATAATTGTATAGTACTAAATTTGTTACCTCATTGGGATATAACAGAGAACCTCTATTAATTCCTTGAAAATAAATGTTTATATCATGTTTCTTCCTGATAAATTTTACTTTTACAAGTATAACATTTCCATTTTTTTAAAAACGGCATAACAGCAATAAATAATTATGAATCGAATGAATTAATGATATGACAGCTAAATCTGAAATAATTTTTTTAAAAAGTCTTGAGAACTTTTAATCCAATAGATTTATTAATAATATCAACAAATGTCTTTAGGGAAATTCTGCTAAAAAACAACGGAGTTCGAATTTTAAAATAATATTTTGAAATATTTTGAATCCATTGTTAATCCTACTGGATGAAATAAAAAGATAATTTTTTACCTTTCAAAAAAGTTACACTTAAAAAATTCTAGGATATTTGGTAATTCAATTACATTTTTAAAATATTTTAATAGTAAAAAATGAAAAAAAAGTGAAAATTAATTTTTTTATTTCATTTATGTGTTAAACTGTTTATAAAAACAATCATTTTTTTTGCAAAACTCTTTTTTGGTTAATGTTTTACTTACTAATTAATTTTTTAAGGATTAAAAATCCTAAACCAACTATAAAAGAATTATTCTTCAGTTAAAATTCTAATTTTTTATTTCCAATTTTTTATTTCCAATTTTCTTGTATGGATTAATATCGATAATTAACTTCAAATTATCAAAAATAGGAAAAAATGTTTGGAAAATATTTTTTGAGGGTGTTCATTTTGTGCTAAATATTTTCTAAAAATTATATATTTTAAAAATTAGGTTTTAAAATTCAAGTGTGGTGTGATTTAGGCCTTTATGTTTCAAATAAATTCAAAACTTATTCAGAAATAATAGGTTTAAACAAAGTTTAAATCATCATTTTCAAATTTAAACTTTCGGTAATAGTGACTTGAGTTTGTAGCAAATAATTTCACGGAGTTTTCAAATAAAAAACCTTAAAAATAAGACAAATTCTTTTAAATTTGATTAAAAAATAAATTTTGTAGTTTTTGTTAATACAAGAAGAATAAAAAAAATTAATTCAGGAATATTTTTTCATCTTTAAAAATGATTCATAAAGTTGCAAGTATAGAAACGTTAAGTAAGTTTTACTTTCGTTTTCTCAGAATTTTTTAAGCATTTCATTGAAAAGAAAACAATATTTTCTTAAATAAAATATCAACAAAATATTAATTCAAATTTTTTTAGAAAATATAATGTTTAACAACTTTTTTTCGGCTTCAGTTTAAGTTTTCAAACATTTAAAAAAAAAAACTTACGAACGAATAGCCATATTCAAATTTTATTTTTTTTAATACAGATATTTTTTAAGATAATTTGTATTTCAATTTTATTCAAAGAAATAAAAATAATATCCCATTTTATTATATTAATTTAAAAGATATAAACAAAGTGCTTTCTTTTTTGTGCTACGGCAAAACTAATTTTTTCGCAAATTTTGATTTTAGCGACTGTTGAAATAAATGGTGATAAAAATTTAACTACTTACTTCGCTAAATAGACTCGGGGTAAAATTCTCCCTTTTAATGGCATGTTTCCATTTATCAAATAAATGTTTATTTTTTGGGAACGAAAAACAATGAACTTTCGGTCCATTTTTATGATTCCCTTTGCAATTTGGTACCACACAGGGGAAGGCATGTTTGGTTCTGAAAATAAGTCAACGCTAACGGAAGCCGTGTTGTAAATAAAAAAGAACTCTACTAAGTGTGACGTCAGCAAGTCAACTTTAATCATAGAACAAACCTGTTAATATAGCGACGGTCACGGTCTAGCACACTAGCTATACATAACTTATTCCGCTCTACCTAAGTATTGATCACTTTTTTGTTAGTTGATTACTCGTATCGAGGTTTTTTCTTTAGGCTACGTCCGAACTATATATCTATAATTAATAGCTTTGTTTATGCTACATACTAATGTTTTACTAACACCTGAGTATTATTTTTGTACATGTGTGTATTCTCATATGTATATTTATTAATTCACACACACACACACACACACTTATATATATATATATATATATATATATATATATATATATATATATATATATCTTATAGAAATAAAAGAGCCTATAGATTAAAAACCTACTGTTCATGCATTTACTTTTATAAAGAGTAATCAAGACAGAGTAGAGCTTAATATTTTATATTTGTTATTACAGTTGTTTATAAAATCTTTATATCTCTACAAAAAATGCTCGTATTTCACAAAATTATTGTCCTTCTGAAAGTGATATTTTAAAATTAAATTGTGAAAAGACATATTTTAGAAAATAGATAAATTCATGGTTATTCAGCAAATTAAGGAGGGGTGGTTGGAAAAATTAAACAATATGATTGTGGGTGTGTCAGTATTACTCAATCAAAATTGAGTCTGGGTAAGATACATAGGAGGAACATACATCATTCAAATGAGTAGACAATATTTTTTAACAGCAGGTTAGATTTTAGGTTTTTCAAAATTTAATTTCATACTACTTCATCTATTAAAAGGGCTGGATTGGTTAAGTTAAAATTAAAATTATGTAATTATGTTATACTAATGTATATTAGGGTTATAAAAACGAAACTATTAGTGTGTGGGTCATTAATTTTAATAAAATAATTTGTAAGTAACTTTAGAGCATAAGTTATAAATGAACATTAAAATTAATTAAATGTTAAAGAGAAATATTTTATAAACACTGCAAATATTTCTCTTAAAAACTTAATTATTTATAATGTTCACTTAAAACCTATGTTCTCATATCCCTTAAGTTCCTGAATAACTATAAATTCATTTTATATTTTCGAAAATAAATCATTTTCACTATTTATTTTTAAAATATCACTTGAAGAAGTAGAATATTGTTCTGAAACATAATTTTTTTGTAGCGATATAATGCTTTCATAAACCATTGTAATTACAAAATTACAATATATATATATATATATATTAAAAGATAAGTTGATGCCCACGTATACATTAATTTTATACAAACACATAGAGAAACACAGAATCACACACACATACACACATACATATATATATATGTGTGTGTGTGTGTGTGTGTGTGTGTGTTTGTGTGTGTCTGTGTCTGTGTGTTTCTGTGTTTCTGTATGTATTTGTATAAAATTAATGTATACGTGGTCATCAACTTTTCTTTTGCTTGCAAGTTGTGCAGAAGAAAACGAGTAATCGAGATGTTGTAAAAAGATGGATAATAATAATAATAATAATAATAATAATAATAATAATCGCAACAGTATTAGTAACAACAACAGTAGTAATAGTAATAGTTAGAAGAAGAAGAAGAAGAATAGTAATAGTAAAAACAACAAGAAAAATAATAATGGTAATAATATTAATAATAACAGTATCAAGAATTGTAATTGGAACAACAATAAAATTAATAATATTAATACTATCAACAACAAAAACAATAACAGTAATAACAGCAACAATATTAATAACAATAATTTTAATAGTAAGCAAATAGTAGGAAAATACAAGAAAATTCTAATGAAAGTGGAAGAGAAATAAAATTATGCAAAAGAACTAGAGTTCAAACCCAACAAGCAATCTCTCTACTTACAGAGAGAAGGCTTTTGAGATTTGATGTAAATGAACCCTAGAGCTTTTAGATGATAAAAGCAGTGCGACTTGGATAATAATGAAAAACAGTCGACATTCAATCCAGCAACACATTCCCTGCTATTTATAATATGTTGTGCTATAGATGACCCGGATGTATTTACCAGTTAACTACTACATGCGGTCAGTTTCCAAATTCTGCTGGGTAAATACTGTTTAATTCTATAATCCAAACGCTGAGATGTTCTACCTATGTAATCGCATCCACAACTACATTCAAATTTATAAACAACAGAGTTAACGTGATGTTGGGAAAAAACATCCTTGCGAATTATGACCCATCCTATCTATGATTGGGTCTGCCCAGCATTAGGCCGCTACTTGACTCTCAATAGTTCTATAAGCTGTTTTCTTGAACTTTAGTTCTTTCCGTGTTAAAGATTCCTTTACGTTAGTGGAATCTATACGCAGTTTCTCCTCCAGTAGTGGTTTCATGTGTTCTTTTGCTATCTGTTCCTTGTTTACCTGTGTGTCTTTGTCTGAGAAAATAGAGATTTGTTGTGATATGTTGTATCGTTCCTCGATGTCTACCCCGGATTTCTCTGGGAGTGCGTTTGCTGATCTTATGAAGTTCGCCACCTCGTTCTGTGAATATAGTTTTAATAATATCATTTATCGACAAAGTGATGGGGTCGTGATGGGATCACCTTTGGGTCCTTCGCTTGCTAAATATTTTTGTCGGTTTTCACGAGGCGTTATTATTTTCTCGTATTGATCATCCTCATCGTTATGTTGATGATACTTTTTCCTCTTTAATAATGAGGGTGACGCAGTCTCGTTTCAAACCGTATTAAATTCTGTCAATGCGTCCTTAAAATTTACTGTAAAAAAAGGTCTAATTGATGTCTGTCTTTTTTGGATGTCTTAGTCCCTAAAAACAACGATGGCTTTTCGACTTCAGTATTTAGGTAGGCTAACTTTTCAGGGTTATTTATACGTTGGAATAATTTCTGTCCAAGTCAACTGACAATTAATTAGAACATTGACTTTCAAGGCTCTTAAAATCTGTTCTAATTCCTTCCTCTTCGGTGAAATGGATTTTATTAAGATGACACTTTCTAAAATGGATATCCTTTAGAGGTTTTTAGATTCCATTATGTGTGATGTCATTCACAACTTTATTATTAAGATTAAGCCGCATGTTGTTAAAAAAATGTCCGATTTATTTGCGTCTACCTTACATTGGTACAGAAGGTGAATCTTTCGACCATTTTTTCTTTCGTTTGCAAAGATGTTTTACCCCCACATCACGTTAATTCTGTTTTTATAAATTTGAATGGAGTTGTGGATGCGACTACATGTTAGAACATCTCATCGTTTGGATTATAGAACTAAAGAGCATTTACCCAGCCACCCGCCAAGAATTTTGAATCCAGCCGTAAGTAGTAGTTAACTGGTAAATACATCCGGGTTATCTGTAGCGCAACATGCTATAAATAGCAGGGGATGTGTTGCTGGATTGAATGCCAACTGTTTTTTAATATTATCCAAGTCGCACTCCTTATATCATCTAAATGCTCTAGAGTTCATTTACATCAAATCTTGCAAGCATTCTCTCTGTAAGCAGAGAGATTGCTTGTTGGGTTTGAATGTGGTTGGCCTCTAGTTCTTTCACATAATTTTTTCTCTCCCCATTACATTAGAATTTTATTTTATTTTCTAAGATTAAATTTCCCTGAAATTAAACTTGAAGAGATTTGGAAAGAAACCGGGTGCTTCTTTTGGTTTTTAGTGTATAGAATGTCATCAAAATTCCGCTTATCCCTTGCTGCTATTAAATTATGTACCACCAAAATCTTTTTTAAATATATATATATATATATATATATATATATATATATATATATATATATATATAGGTAATGAGATAATGAACAAACTGTACTACTTAGATTGGTAGGAACAGATTGCGAGAGATCAATTCTAGTAATACTGCTGACTCCACTAGAATTAAAGCTTGAATGCATTTCGTGTAGACAGGATTTAAAGTAAAAAAACACTCATCCCCATGCAAAATGCTCAATGATATTGTCCATTAAATTCATATTAGAGTTAAAATAAAAACAAATATTAAATTCAGCAGTGTGTCCCAAATTAATGCCAGACATTTTTTTTTTCACGCTACGTCCCACGTTTTTGTCATGTGCTTTATATTCATTCGCAAATTAAACATAAAGCGAATGTCAAGATACTTGATTCTCTCGAGAAAACTGACAACGTAGAAAGTCAAAATCAATACATAACCTCGTCACCTCTCATTTTCCCTTCTCATTTTGTTTCATTTTTCTTAGCAGAAATTTGCATAATATGGTAATTAAAATACCTGTCAGTTAACAGTAATTGATAGTGCTACTGTGCTTAACGACAAACAAAAATGGCTTCGTTTTACTGTATTTTCCTTACTTGTCTCCCTTTAGGAATTTTTATACTCCTAGAAATAAATTAATATTTCAAAATAAATACAGTAAAAGATTTTAGAGGCATGACTTGCTTATATATATCCACATATATATACACAGAGAGGAAATCTAAGCAGGTGCCAACAAACCTACCTAGGTTTCACCCTATGGCTCGTCAGGGTAAATTGGCTCTTTACCCTGACGTAGGGTAAAACCTAGGTAGGTTTGTTGGCTTCTGCTTAGATTTTATTCTGTAAAAAATGTTATATAGTTTAATGTTTCAACAAGATGGAGCTCCTTGTCACTTTGCTCTGCGTGTTAGACTGTGTCTAAATCAGGAATTTCCTAACAGATGGATCGGAATGAGTGGACTATTTTATTGGCCTCCACAATTGCCAGATTTGATTCCATTAGACTTTTTTTATGGGCACATGTGAAAACAATTCTTTATGCAACCAAACCTAGTTCATTAGAAGATGTGAAAGTTAAAATAACTAATGTGATTTCAGGCATTACTTTAAATCAATTGACAAATGTTTTCCGTGAACTGCAAAATCGTTTTACGCTTTGTATTGCTAATGATGGAGGATATGTGGAAACGTAAATTTTAAATTTAATTATATGATGGTATGTGAGAAAACTGTTTTATTTATGACACTCTGTGCGATTTTGCAAAATCAGACAGAGTACTTACAGAATGATTGTTTTTCGTCAGTAATTCGCTTCGTGGAAGACATTTGAAATCCTGTTTTTCGATTAACTCAACTGAAAAGTATAAATAAACATTGTTGTTTGGTTGCTTTTGTTGTGAGTACTGTTATTCTAAATATTCTTCTTCTTACTATTATTACTATTATTATTGTTGTTGCGGTTGTTACTATTACTATTCTATTATTTTATTACTATTGTTATTATTACTGTGGCTGTTATTAACCATTACTATTATTGTTTCTATTGTTGTTATTATTAATATTATTAATTTCATTGTTGTTACAATTAGAATTCTTGTTACTGTTACTATTAATATTATTACCATTTTTATTGTTTCTTGTTGTTTTTACTATTTCTCATCTTCTAACTATTACTATTACTACTATTGTTCTTACTATTACTGTTGCTATTACTATTATATCATTTTTCATCATATTTCGATTTCTGCTTTGGTCTCACTACCAACCAAGTCTGCGGGGAGACCTAAGGCAGGTCATGGCGTGTTGTTATGGCCCCATTTCCTTTTTTTTCTATCTTCCCTATCGTCCCTAGCGTTACATAGTATGTGCTTTTTATGGGTGTGTGGGCTGTAATTAATAAGACAATTTTTGTATATCTCTGAAGCTGTGGTTTCCAGGGATTCTTTCAATGTGTTGTTTTGTTCCATTTTTTAATCATTCCAAGTGCACCTACTCTCACTGGTACAGCTCTTGTTTTCAATTTCCACATTTTTCTATTTAAATTTCCAAGGTCTTTATATTTTGACAGTTTTTCGAATACATTGGTTGCTATGTTACAATCCGCTGGACAACCCATATCAATGAATAGACAAGTTTTCTCTTTCTGGTTTTTAACAATAATGTCTGGCCTGTTTGCTTCAATTTTTCTGTCTGTGTAGATGGTGTAATCCCATAGAATGGTGACATCTTCTATTTCTGTAACCGGTGCTGGATTATGTTTATACCAGTGTTTGTTTATAGATTTTCCATAGTGTTTGCACATTGTCCAATGTAAATATTGCCCAACTCTATCGTGGTGATTTTTATATTCATTTGGGGCAAGCACAGAACAGCCTGAGATTAGATGGTCTATTGTTTCTTGGTGTTTATCACAAAACCTGCATTTTGGATCCATATTATTATGCATAATATTTACCTGAAATTTTCTAGTGAAAAGACTTTGGTCTTGCGCTGCAGGAATAAAGCCTTCAGTTTCAGACATTAATCCAGATGCAGGTAACAGACGATGAGTATTAACTTTATCAACATTGGATTTATTGGCACGTTCTGGATATTGGCCTTGCAGAGGTTTGTCTTGCCACCGTTGTTTCATCTGTCCAAGTGCTTTATCTTTGGCTTTCATTTTCATATTTTTTGCCGCAATAGTTGGTTCTTGGTTTCTGTTTTGCTTTTCTACAGAATCTACTAACTGTAAAACTTGTTTGTATTTACTGCCTTCTTTCGTTATTGAATAACTTTTCTTTCTTTCTTCATGTTGCCTTACTGAATTGTATCATCCAATCCTTTGTTGTTTCTATGTATGTTAGTAAGCCAATAGTTGTTGTCTTGTATGACAATTCCAGCTGAATAAGTCCTCTTCCACTTTCTTTACTGGGTATGTATAGACGGTCTACATCAGCCTTTGGATGATGCATCTTATGCTTAGAAAGAAGATTTCTTGTTTCAGAATCCATTCGCCTGATGTCGTTTAAAGTCCAGTTTAAGATGTTGAAACTATATTGGACAACTGGGATTGCAAGGCTATTAATGGCCATAACTCTGTTCTGAGAATTCAATTCAGTTTTTAATATCACTCGTAGCCTTCTTTAGTACTCTTTACGCACTATTTCTTTCATTTTTTTACGGTGAATTTTTTCACTCTCATTTACACCTAGGTATTTATAAGCTTCTTCTGGTTTCAATTCTTTTATTGTTACAGCAGGGTCTAAGCTAATTGAGGATGTTTCTTGTATTGATCCACATAAAACTGTAGCTTTAGCACATTTATTCAAATTGAATTTCATTCCACTGTCTTCGCTGAAGCATTTAGCAGTTTGCAGAAGACCTTCCAGCTCATTATCATTCTTAGCATATAACTTTAAGTCATCCATGTAAAATATATGGCTTATTTTCTTTTGGCCTATTTTATAACCACATTCTGTCTTATTAAGTTGACTGGTTAGTGCTATTAATGATATGCAGAATAGTAAGGGAGATAAAGAATCACCTTGAAATATACCTCTTTTGATGTTTATTTCATCAGACTTATAGGTTCCATTTATATGATTGAGGTAAAGGGTTGTTTTGCATATAGACATGCACTGTCTGATGAAATTGATGATGACGGCTGATATCTTGTATATATTTAAAGTCTTTAAAATCCAGGAATGTGGCACACTTTCTAAGAATAAATGTGTCTGTTTTGTTAAAATAGATGTTCATAGTTTATATGTTGTCGGAAGACATGTAATTGGTCTGTAGTTTTTCGGGTTGTTTGTGTCACCATTCTTGGGTAGAAGAAATGTAATTCCTTTGGTCATCCATGCAGGAATTTTAGTGGGATCGTCCTATTATTATTATTATTATTATTATTCCATCTATTTGCAACATCTCGGTTACTCGTTGTCTTCTTCGGCACAACTTGCCAGTAAAATTTCTCAGTCCTTCTTTTCCCGTGATGCACCAAAAAAGTTTCAAAAGACATTTTTCTGATTCTAAGTACAAGCGTCTTTTTCGTTTTCATTTTCTTTAAAACTCACCTCGTTGCTCACGTGTTCTATTTATATTATTCACATCATCCTTCTGTAGAACCAGATCTCTGTTGCCTCGTCTTCTCATTTGTGAGGAAATTGTCAAGTGTTCTCTGCCATATAATGTCAATTAACCGTATCGGAGAATCAAAGAAATACTCCATGTACGTATATATGCACAAGGCTTATTTTAAATGGATAAATGATGAAACATAAGTTGATTTTACTGCACCAAAATTTGAAATGAGAAGAGCTAAATGGAAAATTTTAAACTAGCTAGAATCTCTAGATCGACGAATGAACCATACTTCCTCTATCTGCAAGAGAAAATGCAAATTATGAAGTGTTTTTAATAGTGATTTATTATTAAATCAATTCGAAACTGCAGCAAATAAACATTTTCAATTATTAACTTCACAATCCCGCTAAAATCTTCAAACTTATAATCTCTCTTCTTATGTTATGATACTTTTTTCATTTACATTGTCTTATGATTTGTGATCTATTTTTGTTTTAAGTATTATATTGTATTCAGTAATTACTGACGTAACACAATTGGGGGCTCGTCCGACTCTATAATATCGTAACAAAAAAAAATAGAAAAGCTCGTACATTTCGATAAATAACAAAAATTAGAAACTCGCATATTTCGATAATATAAAAAATAAATACCAAAAATTAGGAGCTCGTCCAACTCGATAAAATAAACTGAATGCATATATAAATTTTGGGCTCGTTTGACGCTTACACGTAACTGATAATATGTTTATCTTTTCATATTTATTATACTTTTTCTTAATGTACAGATAACAATTTCTAATTTAGTATATATATATATAGAGTTTAATTTTTATTTTTATTACAACTTATAAATCCATTTAATTTAATATTTATATTACTTACATTTTACGTTCTAGGAAAAAATTGTTTGTGTTTGTGATTTAATTTTAAAATGCCATAAAAGTTGAATTGCAACATTGTAACTTCCTGTTACACGTCAAATTTGAATTCTAATTTGAATTCTAATCTTTGGCATTATTTACATTGGTTTAAACTCTTCTTAACATCTTCTCATTTGTTATTTTCGTTATTTTTCTCTTCCTTTGTCTCGTTGTAAATTTATCCTTATAACTCTCTCCTTTTCCCTCTTTCTCTCTATTTTCTCAATAATATATTATTTTTGTTCTTTTTTTATAATCATATCGCCCCAAGCAAGGCATTTAACTTTCACTCTTTTGCAGGGGGTTGCATAGGAGGAAAGTTATGTGAAAGAGTGACAGGTTATATATGAGGTGTCAGGAACTGGATAAGAGAAGGATAAGAATACTGAGGAGAGTGGAGTGGACAGAGAAAAAAGCATGAGAGAGAGGATCCAAGTTAGTGAGATAGAAGATGACTATTGACTTTACATTTAAATTCTTTGAGATTGTAGCTGTCGCGGAAGCAAGTAAATGGAAGGGAATTCCACAGGCGGGAAAGGCGAGAAAAGAAGCAAATGGAGTAGAATTTGCGTTTACAATTTATTGGTTTCGCAGTAAAAGGGTGGGCCCTATGCTAATCTTGTGGCTCGACTAAATGTATATATAGCTAGCACCAGTGAGCTATGTACATCGGAGCAGAAGCCGTGAAAGTATTTGTAGAAGAGATACAGGGAAGCTACATTACGCCGGTGAGAAAGTGACTATATCCGAGATGCCAAGTTGGGATCTATCACATTACAGGTTCTCGGTTGAATTTTGTCAAGGACACCTAGGTGGATAGCAGGAGCACCCGGCCAGAAATGAGAGCAGTATTCAGTGCACGGGCGGATGGTAGATTTATATATGTGCAGGATTGTTTCAGGCGGGAAAAAACTTCCTGGCCCGACACCGAGAACCGACTTTCTTAGCAGCGGTTTATTTCTTATGCTTTCTTTTTTTCTTTTTCTCTTTCTTTTCTTTCTTCTTTCTTTTCCTTTTCTTGATTTCTTATTTTCTTTTCTTTTCTTTTCTTGTTTCTTTTGTCTTTATTGAACTTTTTAGCTTGTACGGAAAGTTTTCCAAAAATGTCCAAAAACGAAGACTAAAGTGATGCTTCATAAAATAATTTTTAAAATAAAGCGATTATTACCATCATTACTAATTAACTAATTAGTAATTGCTAACTACCTGATGAGACATTATCTTGTCAATGTCTAAACACATACAATATTGCAGTAGTTATTTTCATGTTCTAACGTTAACGTTAAATAATATATATATATATATATACGCATCACTCATTCGTAATGAATTAGAGCACTCTGGCTATTGGGCGTGTATAATGATAATGTATATGCTAAAAAGTCTGCCTCTTTCTACCGAGCACCCATAGCCAGAGGTAGAATCGCCGACTGACGCCAACTCAGTAGGGTTTCAATCCTGGGTTAAAAGTAATCGGAGTCTAACCGTTCTGATGAACTGTGATACAGCAAAACAGATCTGTTTGCGGTTGACTATATATATATATATATATATATATATATATATATATGAATATTATGTATGAATATATGATATCGCCTATTCAGTGCTGATATTAATAACACAGTGCACGTTATAGTATAACAGAGCCACTAAGTACAGTGTGTTGCAGTAAAATCCGACACTTGAGAAAGAGAAAACGAATTAGGCAATAAAAACAAAAGTTGTATATACCGACATCTGACAGTTTATTTAACAACAGTTAGAGTTAGATACTACATTATTTTTTAATGTAACCGCTGCTGGCGGCGGTGACGACCATCTCAAGGCGGGCGAGAAATGAGTCACACGCTTTGGCGACCATGTCCTTGTCCGTAGCGGCGAACGCTTCCACGATGGCAGCTTTCAGAGAGTCGACCGTTTTATGGGCGTGCTTTTTGGATATTGATGGGTAAAAGATTTTAATATCATGTATTATGAAAGTATATTTGTTTTTGTTTGGGATTTTTGAAACCAAGAAATACAATCAACTTTGTTTCAACACTGGTTGGCTTGAATAGCAATATGTTACAAATGTTTATTATTATTATTATTATTTGATGGCTTATTTTACCTACTTCAGCTTTTGTTGGGTTTATGAGCCGGTATTAGGGTCTATTGAGAAAATTATTATTGTAGTCTTTTATTGTTAGGAAAGCTTGCTTACCGCTTAAAATGTGTATCCTGCTGCTTAAATTCAACCTTATATATCATATACTTGTCTTATGCTCATGCGTGATTATAGTTTTTACTATTGTAGTCACCTGAACGAATTTTGAGCTTGATCGCGTCGTTTTTTGTTTTGTTGTGTTTTTGTTTTGTTTTGTTTTTGTTTGCTGCTGTTACAGTGTAAACACAGCCGTTCCGCTAGCAGTGTGCACTAAGGTGGAACAAAGAGCAGTGATCCGAATCTACGGAGAACATCAATAATTACTCGCCGGTTAACTGAAGAAGATTGATTAGCGTCCTGTTCATTCTTCGAGCGTCACGCTTCTCTGGCCATTTGTATATTATACACATATCTATGCTGTAGTTCACCGACGCCCTGTTGTTTTTAAATGATAAATATATGTTTTAATTTTTTTTTAATCATATCACCCCGAGCAAGGCGGTAACGCCACTGATGTGCAGGGGGCTACATAAGTGTAAAAGGATTAGAGGAAAGTGAGGAGAATGACGAACCAGTTAGAAAGGAACAAGAGAAGGATGGGAATACAGGTGTGATGACAGTTGCAAAGGTGGAGAGAAAGGAAAGTATCTACAGGACGGTGTGGGAAGAAGTAGGGTCAAGTAGTTAAGAGATACGTATTGACATTGAATTTAAATTCCTGGAGGTTGTAACCGTCAGGAAAGCAAGAATAAGGAAGCGAGTTCCACAAGCGGGAAGTCCGGGAAAAGAAGCTGTAGGAGTAGAATTGTCGTCTGCATTTGGTTGATATAACTGTGAAAGGGTGCGTATAAAATATAGTTTTAAGTTACGCTATATTTATGGAATATAACTGCGCAATATGTGAGATAAAGGGATATAAAAGTGAGTCGACACACCCGTTGGTAGACTAAACGTCAAGCAAGTGTACTAGAGTATACCAGCTGGTCGGCCGTTTTACATTGTCCATCTTACATTCAATATATTTTGTGGGTATCAAAGTTTTTAAGCTCCTTTTCCTTATTATGTAACCTAGAAATTCTGCCTTTATCTGATGCAAGTTGTAAGTGTCCTTTCGTTCCATTTTCTTTAAAACTGCATCGTTGTTTCTTTGTTCGATTCATAGTTTTCTCAGCATCTTCACGTTGTCGGAAATCTTTCCTTCATCTGTGATGAGATTGTCTAACATTCACTGATATAAAAAGGGAACTATATGACATAGCAGTTCAATACACCTATTTTTGTTTTTAACGAAATTTTCCTGTTTCTTAATATTTTGTTTAATTTTTAAGAGACGTCTATCGCTAACACAATGCGCCTTCAAATTATGATGTCTCATTTTCCGTCCTCTGTTAAAATATTTTCACTTTTTTTTAATAATCATATCGCCCCAAGCAAGGCATTTCACTGCCACTGTTTTGCAGGGGGTTACTTAAGAGGAAAGTTATGAGAAAGAGTGACAGGTTATAGGTGGTGTCAGGAAGAGAAGGATGAGAATACTGATGAGAGTGGAGTGGACGGAGAAAGGAGCATGAGAGAGAGGATGCAGGTTAGTGAGATAGATGACTATTGATTTTACATTTAAATTTTTGAAGATTATAGCTGTCGAGGAAGCAAGTAAACGGAAGGGAAGTGCGAGCAAAGAAGCTGATATAATTTTCTGTCTTCTTAGAACTGATACTTAGTCTATTCTTTTCACTTTTCTTTAATATCTTTTGCTTCCTTTCTGAGTTTGCTGTCTATACGGCGCCACCTGCATAAATTATTTTGTTAAGATTGTGGCCGTCACTATTGAATCCTCATAGGAATTCTAATTATTTCACAATTGATACCTATAATTAGATTTTCCGGTATATCACCACTTTTGTTGAAATCATTTAAGACTGCCAGCGTCTATATTCCATCGCGTCCAGCAGTTTTGGTCTTGTACAATTTTGTGGTTATTCTGAAACAAACAAAAAAGTATAATAAATTGCTCCAAATCAATAAAGTAATAAATAAATTAATTAATTTATAAACTAACTAGCAGTATAGCTCGGCGTTGCTCAGGTGTAATAAAAGCTTTAAATTTAATAGATGGTCCTGGGACTCAGACTCTTTGGACGTTGGCACGAAAGACTAAAAAGCAATAGTTATTTCCAGTTAAAGCGAAACCTAGACTGAAAGAAAAATGAATGGATGTATGTCAAATTTTGATTTCCTGGTATTGCTATCAAATAAGTTTTTTCGTCGTAAACTGAATTTTGAAGGCCAAATAAGTCTTCTGAGTAAATGGTATCATGGCTGAGACTAAGAACTACAATTATACCTACTTAGAGCTAAACCCGAAGCAAAAACTAAAATAAAAGGGCTGAAAAAATACAGACATACTGGCAGATACACAGACACACACACACACACACACACAAAGATCTTGCCTTGTATATATAAATATATTATCGATTTTCTGCACTGTTGTAAGAACTGCAACTTTGAAACTTCTGAATATCGTTTCTTATGTCTTTGTCTATGAGTGTATCAAATTTGATTAAAATCGGACCACTCCTTCTATAACCCGATTTTTTCGATTATCGATTTTCGATATTTATAGGAGGTACCTCGACACAAAACCTAGCTAAGAACACTCGCAGAGGCTTATAGTACAACTGTGAAAATTTTCAAGAAAATCAGTTCAGCCGTTTCGGAGTCTATAGGTAATGGACAGACACACACACAAAGACACTCACACACACACATACACACACACACAGAGACAAATTTCCATTTATAAATAAGTTTAGATTAACAAACTACGAATGCATATATAAACACAAATAATTGTAATAATACCAATCAACAACAAATAAGAAAGCAATCAATAATGAAGTAAAAAAAAAACTACAGTAAAATAGCCATAAAACTGCATTCTGATTTACAATTATTTCCGCTCAATAACCGGTAGAATAATTCAATTTACCACCCACCCAGTAACCGATAAAACAATACAATAGACCAACCCATAAAGGGACACAGGTCAGCATATATATAAATACGCTAGCCGAAAGATATCGCACATGACGTGACAATTGTTTAAGCATGAAGAGACTGTCGCCCCTGGGTGTTGACATGAATGTCCACTTTTATATATATATATATATATATATATATATATATATATAAAGTGTGTGTGTGTGTGTGTAAAAATGTACTGAGTTAAGATCTGAGATTAAGGACAGGATGGTTAAATAAAGACAAGAGGAAAACTATATTTTAAATCGTCTACGATTTAAAATATAGTTATTAATGAATTCCTTTCATTTTAACATCTCGCGACTTTGCACTACACATTTTTTTTTTAATCATATCACCCCGAGCAAGGCGGTAACGCCACTGATGTGCAGGGGGCTACATATGAGTGAAAAGATTGGAAAAGAGAAAGCTGGAAACCGCATCCTAAACAGGGAACAAGGGATGAGCGTCTACACCTGTTCAGTAGACGTGGGTGGAGTGTGAACCGGGCGATAGTTTAGTCTATCTGCTCCAATTATGAACGAAATTCTAAAACAGACTAACATAGATAATAAAAAGTTTCAAAGGAAACGGTTGACTTCCCTTCATTTTAACATCTCGTGACTTTGCGCTACACATGAAGAAATTCTAAAACAAACTTTCAGGCAAATATTATGCATAATAATATGGATCCAAAATGCAGGTTTTGTGATAAACACCAAGAAACAATAGACCACCTAATCTCAGACTGTTCTGTGCTTGCCCCAAACGAATATAAAAATCGCCACGATAGAGGTGGGCAATATTTACATTGGGCAATGTGCAAACATTATGGAAAAGCTGTAAACAAACACTGGTATGAACATCATCCAGCACCGGTTACAGAAATAGAAGATGTAACCATTCTATGGGATTACACCATCTACACAGACAGAAAAATTGAAGCAAACAGGCCAGACATTATTGTTAAAAACCAGGAGAAAACTTGTCTATTAATTGATATGGCTTGTCCAGCGGATTGTAACATAGCAATTAAGGAATTTGAAAAACTGTCAAAATATAAAGACCTGGAAATTGAAATAGAAAAAATGTGGAAATTGAAAACAAGAGTTGTGCCAGTGATAGTAGGTGCACTTGGAATGATAAAAAATGGAACAAAACAACACATTTATACACAGTTTATATATTGATTGTAATGTAGAATTGATCCCCAACTTTATACCCACATTATAATAGTATAGAATTTTTTTTTTAATCATTTCACCCCAAGCAAGGCATTCCAGTGCCACTATTGCGCAGGTGGTTACATAGGGGAAAGTGATGAGAAAGAGTGACAGATTAGAGGAGGTATCAGGAAGTGGGTAAGAAAAGGATGAATGTGTCCATAAAGTGAGGGATCAGTTTATATATTGATTGTAATGTAGAATTGATCCCCAACTTTATATCCACATTATAATAGTATAGAATTTTTTTTTATAATCATTTCACCCCAAGCAAGGCATTCCACTGCCACTATTGCGCAGGGGGTTACATAGGGGAAGGTGAAGAGAAAGAGTGGTTAGATATAGGAAATGTCAGAAGGAGAGAGATAGACTGGTAAGGATGTAGATAGAAAGCGTGTTTGAGAGAATGGATGCGTGTTAGTGTGTTACGAGGTGTCTATTGACCTTACATTTAAACTCCTGGAGATTGTAGCTGTCGGGGAAGCAAGTATGTGGAAGGGAATTCCACAGGCGGAAAGTGCGAGAAATTAAGCTGTTGGAGAAGAAATTGCGATTACATTTTATCAGTTTAACTGTAAAGGGCTGGGACCTAGTAGCTAAACTATATCTCGTGCAAATTCGTACCTAGGGGGCACTAGGGATCTAAGTTCATCGGAGCAGAAGCCGTGAAAGTATTTATAGAAGAGGCACAGGGAAGCCACGTCACGCCGGTGAGAGAGTGAGTGCAACGGTCCGCCAAGTCGGTATCGATTACATTACAGATTCTCCGTTGTATTTTGTCAAGAACCCCGAGAAGAATAGCAGGGGCACCCGACCAGATGTGACAGCAGTATTCAATGCATGGGCGGTTGGTAGATTTATAAATGTGCAGGATAGATTCAAACGGGAAAAACTTCCGGGCCATGCATAGAGAATGGATTAGATATAGTCTTTCCACTTGAGGTCCGCTGAGAGTGTGAAGCCAAGTAGGCGTAGTGTTTTACTCTTCAGGGGGCAAGACTGTTCCATGCTAATGGGAGGTCGGTGCGATTGTCTATGATGATTAATTGATAGCAGCTTCGTTTTAGAAACATTAAAATTTACGAGACATTTCTTACCCCATTTCGCTTTCTCGCCCACACCAGATTTTTGATTGAGGTGAGAGTAAACTGTAGTGTCATCGGCGTACATGTCTACTTGGGATCTTATGGCATCGGGGAGATCATTAATGTAGATCAGGAAGAGCGTAGGACCTAGCATAAACCCTTGAGGGACACCCACGTTCGTATGGTAGTTTTGGGAGGCATGTCCGTTTAATACCACCCTCAATGTGCGGTTAGAAAGGAATGACTCGATTAGGTCAAACAAATGTCCAGTTATACCATAGTTCTGCAGTTTGCGCAGAAGGCCAGCGTGTCTGACTCTGTCGAACGCTTTGAGATATCCAAGGCAACGTTTCAGGCTTCGCCATTGTTGTCAAGAGCCTGTGTTGACATAAAACAGGAAATAACATATTACATTGCATTTGACTACATGGTTTTGTTGTCATTTCGCGCTATCCCGCGGTGTGACGTCATAAAACCGCATCGCAAACTTAAGAACTGCGTTTATTATTTTTGGTAACTATTGCCGTTGCCAAGCGGAGTTTTATGTCAACACAATATAAAATCGTCGGTGATGGTGGATTTTATAATATTTCAGTTTAAACTACATCTCTGAAGATGGCTCATGTGAGCCGAAAGCTTAGAAGAAAACCAATAAATAATTATCCAAATGTTGGAGAATTTTTTTCTTTATTTTCAACTGAAATTAAAGCAAAAATACGACGTTTAGAACGGCTCATGATTAAACATAATAGACATTCATTGTCTCTTATATTTAATAGCATATATATATATATATATATATATATATATATATATATATATATATATATATGTTACGGAAATTAACGAATTTTAACGAAATTTGGTTATAAGCAACCGACAATTTGTAATATATATATGTCTTCACTCTATTAGATTGAATCGAGCACTGTTTTGATAAAACCTGATAAATATTTATATATGTGCGTGTACTTGCGTGTATGTAAATGTATTTATACTGACATATATATATATATATATATATATATATATAGGCAGTGGAGACATAAATAATGTTTTTCACGAGGGTTTGGTCAAAATATTGTCAAGTACATATTTGTTGAGTTCTTTCCACTTCATTCTTTTTGTGTCCACCCGTTCGCTGAGAGACCACCATTTTTTTCTCCTAAGAGTCTTTTTTTAATTTATACACACCTTTTGTTTTTAAATTATTTTTCCTCATTTTTCTATTTTCTTCCTGATACTGATAGAAAATAAATGAAAAAATTTACCCATCTAAAATCTGTTGGCTGAATCTCGGTGAATTACTTCGTCTCTTCCTATTTCGTCGCCATAATGTTTCTGGTACAATTCTTGATTTTTAATTAACCAACCAAATAACCAACCAGTTGGTGGCATGGAGACGTAGAATGTGGTTATTCATTGCCTTGTTTGAAACTGCCTTTGATAATTTGTTGGATTTACTGTGACATTTGTTTCTCTATTATTTTGTGTGTGTGTGTGTGTGTGTTTTTTTTTTTAGCAAAATTCTGTTTTGAAAGCCGCAAAATAACATAATTGTCGCATTTTTTTCACGTATTTTTTAATTTAAACAGCTAAAAAATAAAAAGTGATTTATTTATATTGTTATTTTCTTGGTTTTATATATATATATATATATATATATACATAACCAAGAAAATAACATATATATATATATATATACACAAAGAATCTCAAGCTAGCCAAAACCTACCGCGGTTTCACACTACGGCTGTGTCTTTGCTCTACTTTTGTATATCGTTTGTACTTGGTATCGAGCACTTTTTCTTTTTCTTGTGGTTGGTTCCGTTTGGGTTTTTTTTTCTTTACTGCGGAGTATCGTATGTCTTGTCCTTATTCCGCGGATTTCTTTTTTTTCTCCCCTTTTATCCGACGCATTAGTGCACCGGATTGTAACGGAATTAGGTTCTGTTTGTTAGTGGTTTTTCTAAAAGGTTTATCTTAGTATAAATTTACAACCTAAATACTTACAGAGTCTATTTAGTTATTATTTTGAGTATATATATATATATATTACGGAAATCAACGAATTTTAACGAAACTTGGTTATAAGTAACCGACAATTTGAAATGTATTGTTTGAACATTATTTTTTATCGATACTCGTATTTAAGTAGATATTCCGTTTTAAATGAAAGAGTATTATATATTTTTTCTACCGGCCTGATTATTTACGATAAATTTTTATTACGAATGGCACACATTTTTCGTAATAAAAATTTATCCTAAATAATCAGGCCGGTAGAAATAAATATATAAATATATAATACTGTTTCATTAAAAACAGAATATCTACTTAAATACGAGTATCGATAAAAAATAATGTTCAAGCAATTCATTTCATATATATATATATATATATATATATATATATATATATATATATTATTTATTTATTTATTTATTTTTATATATTTATTTATTGTGCATAAGCCTTTCTATTTTATTTTCATTTCAACTGCTTCTTGTAGGGTGACAGATCCATATTAATAGAAAAATTAAAAGCAGATGTTATTTACCAATTCTTTAGTTTTCCTATTGTTCTTGTAAAATATAAAAGTCGTTATTACATTTCATAACCAATGAGAGCTGCCCTTTCATTTCTAGTTTTGATCTTCAATGTAATATAGCAACAACTGTAAGCAGCTTTTGAGATTTGAAAAAGAAAAGAAATCACTCGACTGGCGGTCGAGATCGAGGTAAAATTTACTCGCCCCTTAACCATTTTACCCGACCGACTCTATTTTCTTATAGTCGCCTTACGTAAACATAACGTCAATCGCCGATGAAAACAAATAATGAAATTTTAACTAAAATTTCGAACGTGTTAGAAAGGATTAATTTTATTTTTAATAATAACAACAAAATTTATCTTTCCTCTTCATAATGACATAAACACTTTGATGATAAAATTTTGTTTTTATTAAGTTTGAAGCTCTTTTAACGTCATGATATACTTTCTTGTTTTTGTTTGTTTTTGGCATTTGAGTGGAGGTGTCTAAATTTGTAGTTTCTTCTGCCTGACTAAAGCCTCCATCTCATAGATAATAAAAAATAACAAATCTGATTTTCACAACGATTTTCTATAAAAAAATATCACTTACTTGTATAATTTGTTTTTCGGTGTGTGGTTGAAAGAAGTATCCATATTTTTTCTTTCTTGCAAATGTTCGTTTTTACTTTTCGTAAGCGGGGAGGAAACATAGATGTGGAGTCAAGGATAATATTTTTCCAAATGAGTTTCTAAAAATCTGTGAGAGGGTTTTTAATCTGGGCACAGAGACATTTTGACTCCACTCTGGAAGCATGAACTGAACGAAAGTTTACACTGACCGGGACGATAAGAGCGAAACAGGAGCTTGTCAATCTAAATTTCATTTGTCAGATCATGCTTTGATGATTACGGGATGTCACTGTCTTTTGTTTAACCGCACATTTCGACGTAAATCAGGAGCCATACATACGACCAAAGATTTCAATAATATCATTGTAGGTCATTCTAAGTAAGTTGTGAATCTGCAATGGCATACTTTTAGGTTGTAAAAGGAATCAGATTTCTATTTTCTATATTTGAAGGGACACGTTGTATAGTGAGATTTTTAATCGACCGCAGGTGAGAAAAGCAATAAACGTTAATCATCCAATTAAGTGTTTAATCGACTGAGTCGATCAGGCGAGTGAAACCTCAAACTCTGACTGTAAGTAGAAGCTTATGAAATTTTATTTGACACATTCAGCTGAAAAGAAAGTTTATTTTATTGTGATGATTGCAAGCGAGACGGGTGATTGGAAGTGCTTATTTTATTGCTACAGTGAAGAATATTTAAAGAAAATGTACAATATCAATGACCAACATATACTTGTAGACATGACAGTAACTTGAAGCATTGGTGTTGCAAGAAAGTGCTTGGAGATATTTAGGAAATTACACATTCTATAGCGGGCAGAATGTCTCGAGTAAACTCTATAATCGCATATGATCGAACACGATCACACTAAATTTGTCGTTGTGAATAAGAATTTTATCGAAAGAATTTAGCTCTTTTCATTTAGTAGAAGTGATGTGGAAAATATCAATGGAATCTTTGGTTTTAAATTCTAATTATTGTACAAATTGATAGGATCAAAAGGTTCAAAAGATAAACTTTGGAATATGAACGCTGACTCAAGATGCGATAATATTTAGTACTAGCAGTATAACCCAGCGTTGCTCGGATGTAATGAAAGCTTTAAAACTAATCTATGATCCTGGAGCTCAGACTCGTGGACGTTGGCACGAAAGACTAAAAAGCAATAGTTGTTTCCAGTGAAAGCGAAACCGTAGACTGAAAGAAAAATGAATGGATGTAAATCAAATTTTGATTTCCTGGTTCGATATCGAATAAGTTGTGTTCTTCGTAAACTGAATTTTGAAGGCAGATAAGTCCTCTGAGTAAATGGTATCATGGCTGAGACTAAGAACTACAATTATATCTACTTAGAGCCAAACCCGACGCCAAAACTAAAATAAAAGGGAAAAAATACAGACATACAGGCAAATAAACAGACACACACAGAAACATCTTGCCTTATATATATATATATATATATATATATATATATATATATATATATATATATTATCGATTTTCTGCACTATTGTAAGAAGTGCAACCTTGAAACTTCTAAATATTGTTTCTTATGTCTTTGTCTATGAGTGTATCAAATTTGATTAAAATCGGACCACTCCTTCTATAACCCGATTTTTCGATTATCGATTTTTTATATTTATCGGGGGGTACCTCGACACAAAACCTAGCTAAGAGAACTCGCAGACGCTTACAGTACAACTGTGTAAATTTTCAAAAAAAATCGGTTCAGCAGTTTTGGAGTCTATTGGTAATGGACACACACACACACACACACACACACACACACACACACACACAAAGTTCTATTTATAAATAAGTTTAGATCTTAATAGTTAAAAATTTTATAAGAACATAATTTTTACTCTGTGTGTCGAGCGTCTGCCATATTACAAGTAGTGCACACACATCACTTGTAAAATTTTTGTGCGTGATAATAATCATATCCAGCTTAAATGATGCGTATCTAAAGCTCATTTCTTAGGCTCAATCAGTTTTTAGGGAAGCGATCCTTGTTCATATGCCGGGTCCCTTCAGAACCTAGTCTAACATGAACTTTCACTTGACTTTGTCTATTGTCGTTTTCAATAATTTTTCTTTTGGTATCTCTTTTAAACACCGCTCCGCCATCCATTTGCTTAGACTTAACAAGTGCGTCTCACGCTGGTTTTCTCTACCTCTCTTTCACTTTATCCGACCCTTGAGTATTAAATTCTCCAGGCCATCCTTCTTCATTACGTGTCCTAGAAACCTCATTTGTCTCTTCCTGATGTTAAGTATGGATTTTTTCTCGTTTGCATACTTTCCTACACCTCATCGTTACACACGTGCTCCATCCATGTTATATTCAGCATCCTTCTGTAGAACTACATTTCTGCTGCCTCAAGCCTCTCCTTCATCCTTGATGAGATCGGCCAGCATTCACTTCCATACAGAAAAACAGATATCACATAGCAACCCAGCACCCTTTTCTTTGTTTCTAATGAGATTTTCCTGTCGTTCAGTACTCGGGATAGCTTCTGAAATGTGTCTTTGTGTCTCCATGTCGCACTTTCCATCCTCTGTCAAAACACTTTCCAGGAATATTTTTATTTGTTTATTTTAGATTCTCCAACTTACACTTGGCATATTGGTCTCCTCTTTTTGCTGATGAACATACATTCAGTTTTCTTGAAGTTTATGCTTAGTCCTTTCTTTTCACTTTCTTTTGCTACCTTCTGTAGAAGGTCCTGTGTTTGCCTTTCCGCGTCTGCTATCAACACCGTGTCATCCGCGTATCTTACTTATACAATTGACCACCAATGACGAATCTCAGCAAGGATTTTATTTCTTTCACAATTGCTTCGATGTACAGGTTGTAAAGGTCCGGTGAGAAAACACATCCTTGTCTTACGCTCCTTTCTATGTTTACATACCTGCTGAGTTCACTTCCTAACCGTACACAAGTGTTTTGCGCAATCATTAAAGAAAATGGTCGACTCTCTAACATTTCTTCTTTACAGATAACAACTCTGTTCTGATGGTCGCAATCAACGTTAATGCTTTCAGGACGCTGTTTAGGTGGTTTTCGCTATTCGTGATCAAATTGAGGAAACCATCAATAAATAGGATATTTACCCTACTCCCCCACTGGAGCGAAATGTGACACAAGATCTTTTTTAACGTGGGGAGCCGGACCGCGTACCGACGGGTGAAGAAACAAAAATTCCCTCAGTCCCCACAACCGCCGGTTAAGATGACACCGATGACGAGCACCTGGTCCGCCCCTCTGGTGCAATGGGGTGGCTCGGCCACGGGACACTGTTCCCCGGGACCGGGCATCTACTCAGTGTAATTTTTCTCAGATGCACCTCTTCCCTCGCGGACTGAGCTACAACTGAGCCGCACTCTGCCTTCGAGGACAGAGACGCAACTGAGAGATGATTTTTGGTCCCTACCCGACACAAGAAATTTAGTTGTCTTAAGGACAGGAACTGACGACGATTTACCAAGATGAAATAAATGTAAAGTAGCATGAGTGTGGAATTCAGACAATTTAAGTTGGAATGTTTTCAAGAATTCATGGAAATAAAGGAGAATAAAGTGGAATACTATGTGGTGCAGTGGATATTGACCCGGAATGAATAATCGGAGAGCCGAGTTCGAATTCCAGTTGAATTCGTTGCATTCACTTATCCGCAAACACCCTTGGGAAAGGTATGAATCCGTCGCTACTCTCTCTAGCTGTAGTTTAAATGGTACAACAGATTGGGTTCTATAGCTTTAGTTGGTAACCAGTCTACCTCAGCAAGTAATGGCAACTTACTGCGGGAAAATCCCAGTCAGTCATGTATCTTTCGAGGCTTGACCGCCCAAGCGTGTATCACGTATGGCACTTAATTGAGTTAAGTGGAATATATAGGTAGAATAATTATATTTTATGTTTGTAAAAGTGTTTTTTTAATCAAGAAAATGAAGAATTTGACTTTGGTATTTAGTCGAGTCTCCCCATATAAACACATGGCCGATTTTAACGTTAGGCATTTTCTAGCGTTTTATATACACGTAAAAAATTCCCCGCAGACCTCGCATACGCATAGTCGGGGTTTATTTTTCTCCAGAAGAGACTCTTCCCATCGAAAACCCACGTCTGGGTTCCTCTCTGCCCGAAGGTAGATAATTCGACAGAGGCTAAACGTATTTTACTTATTTTTGGATTTACATGATTTTATTTAAGACTAACATCATACTTCATAACTAAAATCTTTTTTCTCTTTCTTTTTCTCATTCATTCTTTTTCTTTCACCTTATCTTTCCATCCCTCTGTCTTTCTCCAACTTTCTTTCTTTCTTTTTTTCTTTCTCTCACTCACTCTTTTTCTTTCACCTTATCTTTTTATCTCTCTGTTTTTTATCTTTCCTTCTTTCTTTCTTTCTTTCTTTCTTTCTTTCACTATTCTGCTTTTTCTTTGTATTTTTCTGTCTCTCTTTCTTTCTTTCTTTCGTTCTATCGTTTTCACTGTTTCTCTTTGTAGTACTTTTTTTCTTCTTAATTTCTATCTCTCTCTTACTCCTGTTATTTCCTTCATTTTGATCCTCTCGGCATTTCTTCCCTTCGTTTTCTTTTACTCTTTTCTTTTCACTCTCTATCTTCTCTCGTTCTCTCTTTACGACTTTTTCACAATCTTTCTCTCTTTTTCATTCTGCTTTATATTCATATTTCTCCTTTTGTTTTTCTTCCTCATTCTGTTTTTCTTCCTCATTCTGTTTCTCTGAAGCATCTAATTTTACAGAAAATCGTCACTAATGTTTCGACTATAACAGCATGTGTCCATTTCCGGGATACTCTTAAGTCCCAACAATACATAACCAATAAATTCGCGCTAGTTTTATTTCTGTAGTGGTAATGGCTGGAGTTGTGTGATGTCGTCTTACGCATGCGCAGTAAATTTGGAGTCTGATGTGTAGAAATGCACGGAACCATCCCTTCGCTTATTTTAATCATATATATATATATATATATATATATATATACTTTTTTCTTAAAGCCCAGATGTCTTTGATTAGTCTTAGTGCAAGTCGCAGCGGGTCGTCTGTTGAACTAATCGGATCTGACGGCATCACAGGAAGGTGGTTGGCATACGGGCAAGAGAATGAAGTGTCGAGAAGATGGTATTTGTTGATGATGAGAAGTGGACTTAGGATTGGTGTTAGATAGAAGAGATGACAGAAATGAAAACACGATTTTAGCGTCAGGGAAGATGAAGATTCTGAGTTTGGAGGGAAGAAGTGAGGGTGGGTGCGGATTATATAAAAAGTAAAAATCGAGATATATAGGAAAAAGAAAAAGAAAGAGAAAGAAAGAAATGAAGGAGTTAGCAAAAGGTAAAATATAAAGAAAGAAAGAAAGAAAGAAAGAAAGAAAGAAAGAAAGAAAGAAAGAAAGAAAAAGAAAAAGAAAGAAAATAATAAATGAGAAAGAAAGGAAAAACAAGGAGGGAAAATAACGAAAGAAAAATGAAAGACAGAAAAAAGAAAGGGAAAAGAAAGAAAGCAAAATAATGTCGGAAAAGAAAGAACGAAAGGTGTAAATAAAAAAAAATAAAAGTTGAAACAAAGAAAAAAATGAAGGAGAGAAAAAGAATGAAAGAAAAATTGACGGAGCGAATTATGAAAGAAAATATTTTCTGAGAAAACATAAAAATGTAAATAAGTAAACAGACTTTTGTTAATTATCACTTTCGGTTTTCTATAAACGGTTTCTTTATAATTCATATTGACCACATATTTTATCTATGACCAATACATAAGTACGTACATTACTCATGATAGAAATACATATAAAAATATTTATATGCGCTTTTATCTATGACCAATACATAAGTACGTACATTACTCATGATAGAAATACATATAAAAATATTTATATGCGCTTTTATCTATGACCAATACATAAGTACGTACATTACTCATGATAGAAATACATATAAAAATATTTATATGCGCTTTTATCTATGACCAATACATAAGTACG
>JBBBDQ010000922.1:1095000-1175000 GCA_037127315.1 Ascarosepion bandense | reverse complement strand
GTGTGTGTGTGTGTGTGTGTGTGTGTGTGTGTGAACACCGCCTGATGAGACATTGTAGTTTCAAGAATAGTACTAAACTCACTTAATGTATGTTCCTATCTCTCTCGACACACGCACCCATATATATATATATATATATATATATATATATATATGTGTGTGTGTGTGTGTGTGTGTGTGTGTGTGTGTGTGTGTGTGTGTGGATACCACCTGATGAGACATTGTAGTTTCAATGTCGAGACAAATGTACGATTTTTAGTGGAGATATAAAAAAAATTCTGTAAATGTTCTAAAATATAATTTATAATAAATATTCACAGCTCTATATATGATATATCGAGCACTGTTTTAAATGAATGTTTTGGACGTTGTAAAAATGTTTTTCTTCGTTCTGTATTCACTCGGATATATATATATATATACACACACATGCAAAAATAAAACACACCTTTATACATGCACTCACACCCACACCCATTTATACACAAGAACGCACATGCAATGAAATATACCCTGATATTTACATTCACAAAACAGTCTCAGACACCCCCATACACTAATTCACCTCTACAAACACACTCAGTATTTCTCACACGAATATATCCAAACACACATTCTCACGCGCTGGTGCGCACACACACGCACACACACACACACACACACACACACACACACACACACATTTTCATACATAAAGTCACATGAACATTTGTGTTGTTTTGGGTCTTTTTTTTTTAAATCCTTTCATCCCAAGCAAGGAGAGGAAGCCACTAAAACTGAGGAAACATTATTGAGAAGAAGGAAAAATAAGAGAACACGATTTAAAAAAAGACTGTGCTTTCTTTCAATTTCTGAATATTGTATTTGACAGCAAAGTAAGAAACTAGAAAAGAGTTCCATGGTTTTGCGGCAGATAAAGAAATCAGTAAAATAAAACCTACAGGTACAACTAGCAATTTCCACAATAAATTTTCGGTCAATCTAATACTACACTATGATTAGACCTACACTGTCAAACTAATTGTACACGATTATAAGACGTACACTAGCAAACTAATTCTACACTATGATTAGACCTACACTGCCAAACTAATTGTACACGATTATAAGACCTACACTTGCCAAACTAATTCTACACTATGATTAGACCTACACTGCCAATCTGATCCTACAATATGTTGAAACCTACACTACCAAATTAATTCTACACTTTGATGAGAACAACACTGCCAAACTAATTTTACACTATATTGAGGCTGACACTGCCAATTTGATTCAACACTCTGATGAGACCTACACTGCCAAATAAATTCTAGACTGTGATGAGACCTACACTGCCAAATTAATTCTACACTATGATGAGACCTACAATGCCAAACTAACTCTACAATATGATGAGACCTACACTGCCAAACTAATTCTACACAATGTTGAGACCGACACTGCAAATCTGATTCTACACTGTGATGAGACCTACACTACCGAACTTATTCTACACTATTATGAAACCTACACTTATTCTACACTATTATGAAACCTACACTACCAAACTAATTGTACTATTTCCACATCTGGAAAATCTCAGGGGATATATGTTACGACGAGGGGGAAAAGTGTTGGAGTTTAGATGCAAATTGAGGCACTTACGATATGATTTTTTTATATATATATTTTTCCTTCATCGATATCCTCGAATTTTTCCGCTCTCCAAAAATATTGATTTTTTCATTCGAGATAAAATACTGAACAATTTGAGAACTATTTTGTACCAAGAAATTCGATTTGAATTTCTTTCCTCATTAAGTTTGTTTGAGTGATAATTTCTTGGGTCATAAATAATTATTATAATTTCTTTCTTTTTTTTTAATTAACTTTATTTATGAAAGAATAAAGTACAATTACACGACTTTTGAGATAAATTCTACAGGTTTTGATTTGCAAGCGACGATATTTGTTTTCCATTAGATTATTTTTGCAGCGATAAAAAAAACTGTTGATAAAAGGTCAGGTGAATATGGTGTTCAGGTGAATATGGCGGTCAGTTGAATATGGCGTTCAGGTGAATATGGTGGTCAGCTGAATATGGCGTTCAGGTGAATATGGCGTTCAGGTGAATATGGCGTTCAGGTGAATATGGCGTTCAGGTGAATATGGCGGTTAGGTGAATATGGCGTTCAGGTGAATATGGCGGTCAGTTGAATATGGCGTTCAGGTGAATATGGCGGTCAGGTGAATATGGCGTTCAGGTGAATATGGCGTTCAGGTGAATATGGCGTTCAGGTGAATATGGCGGTCAGCTGAATATGGCGTTCAGGTGAATATGGCGGTCAGGTGAATATGGCGGTCAGCTGAATATGGCGTTCAGGTGAATATGGCGTTCAGGTGAATATGGCAGTCAGGTGAATATGGCGTTCAGGTGAATATGGCGATAAGGTGAATGTGGCGTTCAGGTGAATATGGTGGTCAACTGAATATGGAGGTAAGGTGAATATGGAGGTAAGGTGAATGTGGCGTTCAGCTGAATATATCAGTCAGCTGGATATGGCGTTCAGGTGAATATGGCGGTCAGTTGAATATGGCGTTCAGGTGAATATGGCGTTCAGGTGAATATGGCGTTCAGGTGAATATGGCGGTCAGCTGAATATGGCGTTCAGGTGAATATGGCGTTCAGGTGAATATGGCGGTCAGCTGAATATGGCGTTCAGGTGAATATGGCGGTCAGGTGAATATGGCGGTCAGCTGAATATGGCGTTCAGGTGAATATGGCGTTCAGGTGAATATGGCAGTCAGGTGAATATGGCGTTCAGGTGAATATAGCGTTCAGGTGAATATGGCGGTCAGCTGGATATGGCGTTCAGGTGAATATGGCAGTCAGGTGAATATGGCGGTCAGGTGAATATGGCGGTCAGGTGAATATGGCAGTCAGGTGAATATGGCGTTCAGGTGAATATGGCGGTCAGGTGAATATGGCGTTCAGGTGAATATGGCGGTCAGCTGAATATGGCGTTCAGGTGAATATGGCGGTCAGGTGAATATGGCGGTCAGCTGAATATGGCGTTCAGGTGAATATGGCGTTCAGGTGAATATGGCAGTCAGCTGAATATGGCGTTCAGGTGAATATGGCGATAAGGTGAATGTGGCGTTCAGGTGAATATGGTGGTCAACTGAATATGGCGTTCAGGTGAATATGGAGGTAAGGTGAATGTGGCGTTCAGCTGAATATAGCAGTCAGCTGGATATGGCGTTCAGGTGAATATGGCGGTCAGTTGAATATGGCGTTCAGGTGAATATGGCGGTCAGGTGAATATGGCGTTCAGGTGAATATGGCGGTGTCAGCTTGAATATGGCGTTCAGGTGAATATGGCGTTCAGGTGAATATGGCGGTCAGCTGTAATATGGCGTTCAGGTGAATATGGCGGTCAGGTGAATATGGCGGTCAGCTGAATATGGCGTTCAGGTGAATATGGCGTTCAGGTGAATATGGCAGTCAGGTGAATATGGCGTTCAGGTGAATATAGCGTTCAGGTGAATATGGCGGTCAGCTGGATATGGCGTTCAGGTGAATATGGCAGTCAGGTGAATATGGCGGTCAGGTGAATATGGCGGTCAGGTGAATATGGCAGTCAGGTGAATATGGCGTTCAGGTGAATATGGCGGTCAGCTGGATATGGCGTTCAGGTGAATATGGCGGTCAGGTGAATATGGCGGTCAGGTGAATATGGCGGTCAGGTGAATATGGTTGTCAGGTGAATATGGCGGTCAGGTGAATATGGCGTTCAGGTGAATATGGCGGTCAGGTGAATATGGTTGTCAGGTGAATATGGCGGTCAGGTGAATATGGCGGTCAGCTGAATATGGCGTTCAGGTGAATATGGCGTTCAGGTGAATATGGCAGTCAGGTGAATATGGCGTTCAGGTGAATATAGCGTTCAGGTGAATATGGCGGTCAGCTGGATATGGCGTTCAGGTGAATATGGCAGTCAGGTGAATATGGCGGTCAGGTGAATATGGCGGTCAGGTGAATATGGCAGTCAGGTGAATATGGCGGTCAGCTGGATATGGCGTTCAGGTGAATATGGCGGTCAGGTGAATATGGCGGTCAGGTGAATATGGCGGTCAGGTGAATATGGTTGTCAGGTGAATATGGCGGTCAGGTGAATATGGTTGTCAGGTGAATATGGTTGTCAGGTATAACAAACCAAATGAGTTCCAAACTTCTTCCTATGTTATTGCTTGCAATTGTTTTTTTAACGAACGAAGGGCTCTTTAAGACCAAAATTCTATGGACATGTTGCGTTTAGAGTTTCATTTCATTTGAAGAACTCTAAACAAATAATCTTGCTGCATGAAAAACTAGCTTATTTCAATTGAGCTCAGTTTTGGGGGTCGATTGTAGAGATTCATACTTGTTAACACGATTTCTGCGTTAAACTTTGTCGTGTGTTACTCATTTTTCATCACTTGCTATGATATTTCTAAGTAACAGTTAGAAAGTTACATTCGTAGCAATTACAATTGGTTACCAAAAACGAATATTAACTTGGACCCTTTCTAAATAGTTTCTTCAGGACCAGACAGATCATTCGGTTAGTTTTGACTATTGTTAAAAACGTACTTGAAAACTATTTACACTGATCGAACAGTTGCACTCATCTTTGTTGCCATATTCACGACGTTTCGACAGTTGTACACACTGACTTTATTCAGGGTCTTTCAATATTTCTGAGATAAAATATTGTCATTTTTTACACAATTTACAATGTTTAGACTGTTGTCCTCATTCTTGTTACGATATTGAATATGTTTTGATCGTTGTTCTCTCCGACCTTCAGGTGAATGGAATTTCAAACTTGGTGGGATCCAGTGACATGACCCCAAAGCGTTGTAAGTTCAATACCTAGCAACAAAAAACAAACAAACAAAGTTGAGTTAAAGGGAGATAACATATTGAGATATGTACAAGAGGCATGACTCATGAACATAGAACAATCTTTTCCGATGAACGAGAAAAAGGATTCAGTTCGAAATTCCAGTGATCTGGAGAAGTCCGAACAATTCAATTTGTGTAAATAATTACAATACAATCTCAGAAATATAGACAAATAATTGAAAACTATAAAAAAATAGCAAAAGATGTAAAATATAAAAATAGGATATTATGATATAAAAATGATATTAAATCTTAAACAAAGAGAAAAGCCTTATGATAAGAAAGTAATCAACGTCTTTGGCAAATGAGCCAAGGTGCACCCGGCTGCAAAACATCTGCAGTCAGTCAAAACACCATTTTGTTTTAAAATTCACACACTCCAAACGCAGATTTATTGGTGAGCCTGTCTGCACACGACTGTGCGTGAGTCGCTTCAAATGCAGCCACGAAATTTGCTTTTATTAATCTAGCATTCAGATGGTGTTTGCACAGCCCCTTGTTAGCTGATACATTAAATCTCATGGCCCGTTACGACCCTTAAAAGTTGTTGATGTCAACTCGGTCTCATGCCAAAACATTACCCCTCAGTTACCATCTCATGTTCACCAAGCTATTATTCATTGTATTAAAAACTTTAGCGGTTGAGCTGTAATCAGAAAAATTTCCATCTCACCAAAGTTTCTTTGTTTTCTTTCTCTCACTTTTCTTTCCATTTTTTTTTTTTTTTTTTTTTTGGTAATTTCCTTTTTCTTTTTTTTTAAACATTAGAAAATAAATATAAAACATTTTTGAGCGATTTATCTAATACTTTATTTAAAATGGCTTTCGCTATTTTTTGTCTTGCCGTCTGTTATGTTACAAAAACAAACTGTCAAGTTACATTTTTTTCAAATTTTGTATGCAAATTTCTTGACATTTTAATAAAACATTCTGCGCTTCAGAATCTTTATTTTGTAAATTTTATTTATTGACGCGTTTTTAAGTTCAGAAAGGGGAAAATATTTTATGTGATGAGCCGTACTTTTTCCGTTAGCACACTTATTTAACTTAAATTCAACAATTTTAGCTTAAATTCAATATTTTAATCTGGTATATTCGACTTCATTTGTAAAAAAGAATCAAGATTCTTACGGATATTAGAGATTCTGAATTGAAGGATTTTCATGAATTTCTGGAATTGAAGGATGTTCGTTAGTACAACTATTGCAAAAGCAATAGTTGTATTAACGAACAACAATTCAACAAAATTCAACTTGAATTCAACAAAATTCAAATTGAAGGATTTTCATTAGTACAACTATTGCTTTTGCAATAGTTGTACTAATGAACAACAATTCAACAAAATTCAACAATTTCATATTAAATTCAAAAACTTTAATTTCACTTCAACAGTTTTAGTTAATCTATTCAGTTTTCTTTGGTAAATATGTATAAATTATATTACATTAGAGATTTTTAATTAAATTTTTAATTAAATTTTTTTATTAGTACGGCTATAGGTTATGATTATTTCCGCAAATGTAGCTTAAATTCGACATATTTTGTGGGACAGTTTACCTTTGCTTACTAGATAAGTAGCAGTATTTTAAGTTATTTAGAAATATAAGATATACATATCGAAATATCAGTGTGTAACCTTGATATATACATATATATAATATATATTACCCTATTCTTCCAATTAGTCACAATAAGGGTTTTATAAAATTTGGCCAAGCAGTTATTCCCCACCACCTACCACTACTAATTCAGGGGTAAAATACATACCAAAGAGGAAACTACTACTAAAATTTCCCCTAACCCAACCCTAATAAAATCAATACCTCCCAACCCCTTCATTTACCAAAGCTAACCTCTGAGCTTAGAATTTTTCCGCATTCTCTGTTTATAAGGAATTGAAGAATGCATGTCTTAAAATGAAATGTTCAAAATGGTAATTTCCCCGCTAAGTATTATCTGAATTTACCGATATATATATATATATATATATATATATATATATATATATGGAACTTTGTCTGTGTGTGTGTATATGTGTGCGTGTGTGTGTCTGTGTGTGTGCCCGTTACAAATAGACTCCGAAACGACTGAACCGATTTTCTTGAAATTTTACACAGTTGTACTAAAAGCGTCTGGGAGTGTTCTTAGCTAGGTTTTGTGTCGAGGTACCCCCGATAAATATCTGAGTTCAATAATCGAAAAAATCGGGTTATAGAAGGAGTGGTCCGATTTTAATCAAATTTGATACACTCATAGAAAAAACATAAGAAACGATATTCAGAAGTTTCAAGCTTGCAGTTCTTACAATAGTGCAGAAAATTGATTATATATATATATCAAAGGCAAGATGTTTGTGTGTGTGTCTGTTTATCTGCCTGTATGTCTGTATTTTCTCAGCCCTTTTATTTTAGTTTTAGCTTCGGGTTTGGCTCTAAGTAGGTATAATTGTAGTTATTCGTCTCAGCCATGATACCATTTACTCAGAGGACTTATTTAGTTTTCAAAATTCAGTTTACAACGAAAGAAACTTATTTGATATCGATACCAGGAAATTAAAATTTAACTTACACCCATTCATTTTTCTTTCAGTCTAAGGTTTTGCTTTAACTGGAGACACTATTGCTTTTTAGTCTTTCGTGCCAACGTTCAATGTGTCTGAGCTCCAGGACAATGGATTAATTTTAAAGATTTCATTACACCCGAGCAACGCCGGGCTCTACTGTTTGTATATATATATATATATATATATATATATATATATATATATTGCTCATATGGGCAGCAATCTCTGTTTTATGCAGGTATCATAAAAAATGTTAGACAAGATCTCATTGTTAAGTTTTTATGTAATTTTTCCATGTGATTTTATGATTGTTGTTTTTCAAAATATAAACTTTCTAATTTGTTTTTCTTTTCCAAGAGCTTTTGACTATAGTTTTAGCCATTATTAAGGATGGCTTTTATTTTACGTGTGTGACTGAATATGTCCTCAGGATAAGTAAAATTAAATTAACACATATAGTATCCAAATCACTGGTGCCCCCTCGGTATGAATTTACACGATCTACTGGAATAGCAACTAGGTCCCACCCTTTTACATTGAAACCGATAAAAATAGAAAAATCTTATAAAATATAACCGCAAATTCTACTCTAACAGCTTCTTTTCACGCACTTCCCACCTGTATAATTCCCTTCCATATACTTGCTTCCTTGACCTCTACAATCTCCAGGAATTTAAATGTAAGGTCAGTAGACATCTCCTCTCACACTAAATTGCATCCATTCTCTCAAGCTTTTTTTTCATCTACTCTTTCCCCATCCTCGGTATTCTTATCCGTCTATTACTCTTCTCCTGACATTTCCTCTAACTAACACCTCTTTCTGATCACTTTCTTCTATGTAACCCCCTTAGAATGCCTTGCTTGGAGTGAAATGATTTTTAAAAACATGACGCACTTATGCGTCCCATGGAATTGCTGCGTATTGCCTCTGGTTTATATGTGCTTCTATATAGTGACGCATAAACGCTTCACACTACAAAAAAAAGGGCTCCTTAGTTTATTCGACTTGACCTTATTTCCCAATCTTCTCATGCTTAGAGTCATGTGTGTATATTATATTCCGAACACGGCAAACAGTTCTTAGTCAACATTATTAAGTGCTGAACTTTTCTTTTAAACTAATAATGCTTCCATTATTTTAGCCTTTATTCCCATGAGTCTAATGCTATGGTATTCGTGTTATCGACGTGTCTTTTATGGTTAGATTTTGGTAGGTCTCCCTGTGTGTTTGAAAGTGATCGAATATAACTATGGTCTGAGAAGTGCAACGTTAATCTTCTCTTCAACTCCATAGTGGTGTGTCTGGTATAGGTACCTCTCACTTTTCAGTATAAATTTTCGATACCTGATTTTAAAATGAATTTTTTAAAATAGATAAATTATATTATAGCTTTAAAATTAGCTTTAATTAAAAGTCAAGAGATTAAATTTAGTAATTGCAGTAAACAAAATACACTAGAGTATTGTAAACCGAAATTATATTGATTGGAAACTAAAATTTTTCAGATTAAAAAAAAAATTTAAACGTACCGCCATTTTTTTTGATTGATCGAAGCATTTACATAAACAGTAGCCACATTTCTCATTTAAAAATCTGGCAAAAATAAAATATACGTCGCTGACACGTTATTGAAGTTAATTTTTAAATTAAAACTTACCTTTATCTGATTTCAAAAGTTTGTACTTGCTTTCTGTCTGAAATATTCGGTAAAAGCTTTTATCTGTTATAGTAGTCCGAGTGTCAGAGTTTATCTTAGGTGATGACAGCTGTAATGACAATCGGAAGTTGTTAACAAGGCTAACGTAGGGAGGCCGAAGGCGACAAAAATATACGAATGTAATTTTTTATGTAAAGGTGAGACAACCCTTGAATGACGTGACATTTTAATGATATATATCACGTACGGCCACCCGTACAAATAAAGATACGGGCAATCAAAATGCACAAAATTAAAATGTTTTAATTATTTTAAAAATTGTCGGAGTCAATCATTTATATTAAGCTTTTAAATTTTCGATTAGTAATTGTAGTCTTCATGCATTAATTACATACCCTAGCCGGCCCAATAGAGGCAGAAATTTAAAAATAATTTTGAAACATTTTATATCATTATAATGAAAATTTTAAAAAAATGAAAATAATTCTTGTAAAAATTCATTATTCATTGAATTTTTCTTTTCTTTTCAGACTATAATATGCTTAATTTATATTGTTCATAAAAGCAATTAGAAGTTTATCCACATAAAAATTGGCATAGTTATTGCATTTTTCGAAATTCGTACCTATTTTTTAGAAAGTCGGGAACTATTGAAGAAAAAAAAAGACAGTTGATTAGCATTCTCTAATGACTCCCGAATTTGATTATATTAGGCTTATTGCGGCCCAATGTCGAATTTTTAAGCATTTCTGGAATTTAATTGGTGGTGGGTAACATATGTAAAAAAATATATTTTTACCAATATTTTATACAAAATAATTATTCACAATTGATTTTAGTCAATTATGAATAAGATCTGAAATTTTCATTAAAATCCGACCATTATTTGATTTTTGCAAGAATTTCCAAATTGGTGTGTCTTTCACGGTCAAAAAAGTGCATTGTGCAATATTACGTTTTTTTTTTTACTTTATAAATGTTGCGTCAATTTGGGTCCAGCACTGACGTAAGAGAAAAAGACTTTCTACAAAAATCTCGAACGTGTTAGAAATAATTAAAAAAAATAAAAAATAATTAAAAATGCTTTGATCTATCCACTTTTTTACCGATAAAACTTGTGGATGACTAATATATATATATATATATATATATATATATATATTTATTTATATATATATATATGCATGCATATTTCATTTAAATTTAAAGATATATAAATATAAGTAATCTACGTACAAGCCAGTTTCGCTGTATTACAGCTCATCAGTGTGGATAGACAAATCCACTTGCTTCTGGATGGGATTGAAACTCGACCAATTTGTGTCAGTCGGAGTCGCTATCCACTAAGCTATAGGCGCATGGAATCGGAAAAGGGAAATTTTAATTTTGAAAATCTGTATTCGACTTCTTAGATTTTACCTAGCATTGGACCAGCAGCTCAACCAAGTTCCAGGCAAAATCTTTCTCATTGCATATTTCAACAGTTAAATCGATGTTTACTAAGCTGGGATCCAAAATACAAAATTGTCTTGAAAATTCTATTGGGGTAAATGTTTGCACGAAAGTGGACTTTGGATGCCATGAGATTTTCATCGTTTCAAATCCTGATTAGTCTGCAAATATAACCGTTATCCAGGCAGCTAAGTTGTCCATAATTACTTTTGTTTTCAATGTATATTTCTCAATCATTTTCTTTGAACAAAGTTTCTAAAAATTGTATTAGGCGAAGATAAAAGTTACACTCAAAAGCAAGCCTCGGGATATGTAAAATCCAGTTAACACATTTAGTACCAAATGACGCATTTGTGCGTCCAATCGAATTGCCTCTGGTTTAGATGTGTGTCTATATAAAGATGCATAAACGCATCACACTACAAAAAAAGCTACGTAGGTTAATACATTTGATCTTATTTCCCAAAATAATGTCTAAGTGTCTTCTACATTTATGGTTAAGATAAGCCTAACAAAAAAAAGAGGGTTCAGAGCTTTGATGGTGCAGTTAATGTATTTAATGCATGAGAGAAGAAGAAGAAGAAGAAGAAGAAGAAGAAGAAGAAGAAGAAGAAGAAGAAGAAGAAGTAAATATAAACTTGATGTGCCATATCAAAAGGTATAAGGTCAATAGACACCTCCTAACACACTAACTCGCACCCATTCTCTCAAACACACTTCCCATCTACCCAACCCTCGTCCTCGGTATCCCTACCCGTCTATCACCCTCCTTCTGACATTTCCTATATCTAACCAATCATTCTCATCCCTTTCCTTTATGCACCCACCTGAGCAATAGTGGCAGTGGAATGCCTTGCTTGGGGTGAAATGATTATAAAAAAAATTCTGTACTATTATAATGTGGATATAAAGTTGAGGATCAATTCTACATTACAATCAATATATAAAATGATCCCTCACTTTATGGCCACATTCATCCTTCTCTTACCCACTTCCTGATACCTCATATAATGTGTCACTCTTTCTCATCACTTTCCCCAATGTAACCCCCTGCGCAATAGTGGTAGTGGAATGCCTTTGCTTGGGGTGAAATGTTTTAAAGCTTCATAAGTATATATTATAATCTGATTCTATCATAAACAGTTTTTGATAAATATTATCCTACTGAAAACTTACTTAGTATTTTATTTATTTATTTATTTGGCAAACATAGACAAACGGGTCCGAAATAAGACATTGTGTCAAAAGTGACGTTTTTTCATATGATAACGCTTTTTTTTTACTACCTTTGTCAGATTTCGCAAAATATGTTTGTACAGAAAATTCGAGCTTACTCACACCTATACCTTTTCATAGATCAATAAAAAAGCATGTACATTCATATATTCACCAATTAAAAAGATCTATTCATAAGACACTTAGTTCATTAAATTTTAGAAGATACGAACATCTGTGAAAACAAAATAGATACAACCTTTTATTCATTGGCCAATCAGGAGTAAGGAAAAAAAAACTCAAAGTTGTTCTGATTCTATTTTCAACAAACGCATAAATACGCGCGATTTTCCTTTTCACTTCAAAGAGTCCCAAGTCTTTAGCCGAGTGTCTTATCTGGGTGACATACCTCCTTCTTACTATCTTATTTCGCCGGCAAACGGGGCGTGGTGTAATGGTTAGCAAGCTTGTCTCGCTAGAATCATTATAATTGATTAGTAACTTCAATCCTCACTGGGTGTCCCATACTTTCGGCCTTGTGCAACATCTAAGTGGCGCTTAGTAAATCAACTATCTCATTTTCGCCTTCTTTTCCTTGTACTATCAAGAAAGAAAGAAAAAAATATCACAGAGAGATCAACATTTTCTGACTGACGCCACGTTCAAACGAGTTGCATTATCACACTCTCTTACACGTTCTTCACACCGCACCGACTGATTCTCCCCTTTTTCATTTATTGTCAGTAACAAAAAAGAAAAAGGAACAAAGACATCATTTTTTCCCTCTTCATTTACACTCAGTACGAAATTTTTCACCGACTACAATTCACACAGTGAAACATAAATTTGTCTATTCTTCACAAATTCATTTCGTCTGACTTTAAGAAAACTGAAATCTTAAACACACATTCAAAACTAAAACATGCAGAACTTTCAAACAAAAATGTTATTTCAAAACAATAAAATTGGTGCCATACTTCACATTAAATAAATTTACACTTATTAAGGCAAACGAGGCACTTTTATTTTTGGTTGAAACGTCTGATTCTTTCAAATGTGGCGTATTCGTTATGTTTGGCACAAGGCCAGTTTTCAAGTTTAGCCAATACTCATTTTACCATTCCTCCTCGACTATGTTTATTGTTTTATAAATCGATGACTAGAATTGAATTATAACTTAAACGCATGATGAAAGCAAATTTATACTTTTTGTTCTTGATAATTTCAAACAAAAATAAATAAACTATGTACGGCCAATCAGTTCCGATAACTGCATTTTTTAAAATAAAAATGTTCTTGAAACTTTTGTTTTAGTTTTAAGTGAAAGCTAAATGATCAAATTTATTATTTCCAATCAGCAGAATAGTCTGGCGTATTTTAAACAGAAATTATGTTGATCAGAATCTAAACCTTTTTCTTTTTAACCTTTCAATTTTTCAGCCATTTAAGAGCGATCGACACATTTGTAAACAAAAGTTAATTCTCAGTTTTAAATATCTTGCAATAATAAAATACACATTTCTGTCACATTATAATTTGGAAAATTAGCAAATTCATTGTTAAATTAATCTGATTTACGCAAGTATTACATACTTATAGCATGAAATTTAGAATAAAACTATTTCTTAAACACAGAGTTGAACTCTGTAACCTTTCCACTGTATTTGAATTGTGTTGGCAGATTAACAGATCCGAGTTAATTGTATGGAGATCATAAGTGATATAATTGTACTTACACATGGTGATTAATTTGGGTTGGTCATTAAGTATCAGTTAATTAGTTAAGTGCCATGCCTGATGCATGCTTCAGGCGATCATGTCTGGAAAGACACATGACTGACTTGGCAGATTATACCGCATGAGTTGCCATTACTTTCAGCAGTAGACTGGTTGCCAGCCAAGGTTATAGAACTCAATCTGTCCTGTTATTTAACCCATAACTGGAGGTTAGAGATGGATTAATACCTTTCCCAAGGGTATTTGCGCGTATGTGAATGTAAGTAATTCAACTGGAACTAGAACTCCGCACCCGGATTTCTCGTTCTGAGACGATAGTCACTGCACCACGGCGCACATTATGTATACCAAGCCCAAAAAGAAAAGAAAGTAAGTGTACTGGTTTGATTATTTTTTTAGGGGCGGGCAAAGCCACTCATAATCCTTGCCCGGGACGCTAGCAGACTTCTGCACGCCACTGAGTAGGGAGTACCGACTAACGATCGAACTCAATGAACAGTAATAATTGAATTATCGAGACAAACTTGCGAACCATACCGGAGCGCCCAAATCTTTGCTTTTATTTGTTTTTGAACACTGTCGAATATTACATTCAACAACAAACACATTGACCAAAACTCCGTAACACACTTTGCAAACTGCGGTCTCACTTTTTTTAGGAAATGTTTCAAAGAAAATTTGCAAAAATTATTACATTAATGTTCATATAAAATTATACAAAAAGAAAAAAAATATTGTCTAATTATGATGTCAATAAGGAGAATGAGAAAATCATGATTTAAGGGGTAAAAAAAAAAAATTTTCCTCTCGCGAGACGGATTCGAACCATCGACCTAAGGATTACCACAAAGTCTTCACATCTACAGTCCTCCGCTCTGCCAACTGAGCTATCGCGAGTTAGGTACGCAGGAACGCTGTCGCATAGTCAATTGATTGTTAAACACTTACTTAGCCTTGCATGAGAAAGCCTTTTGTTTACTGCAGTTGTTCTCACCTCCAGCTTGAATAATCGTAGCGGCCAAGTTTTGACGTCATCTTGAAAAGACAATTTTCTTACAGATAACGCCATCATAATAAAATCTAATCTAATTATAAATAAATAATAACAGAGTGGCACTAAACAATACGCACTGCGACCAGAAATATTCATTTTTTTAAACTTTCGATTTTTGTTTTTGCTCTAACTAAGTTTACGAATGTTAAAAGAAAAAATAATTAAGACAGACCTGAAGTAGACTACCACCACCTTTAAATTTATATAGTTTTTCTTTTTTTTTCTTTTTTACCTTTTCAGTGCAGTCTTATCGATTACAACCTAAAATTTCAACATTGGCGGATTCGTTATGTTTGTCACAAGGCCATTTTTCAATTTAGCCAACGCTTACTTTACCACTCCTCCTCGACAATGTTTATTGTTTTATAAATCGATGACTAGAATTGAAATATAACTTCAACGCATGATAAAAGTAAATTTATACATTTTTGTTCTTGATAATTTCAAACAAAAATAAACTATGTACAGCCAATCAGTTTCGTTTACTAACTTTTAAACTGAATTTAAAAAAATAGGTCTTGAAACATTTGTTTTAGATTTAATTGAAAGCTAAATAGTCAAACTTATTATTTCCAATAAGCAAAAAAAAAAAAAATAGTCTGGTGTAATTTTAAACAAATTATGTTGATAAGAATCTAAATTTTTTCCTTTTTCTTTTTAACATTTCAATTTTTTAGCCATTTAAGAGCGATCGACACATTTGTAAACAAAAGTTAATTCTCAGTTTTAAATATCTTGCAATAATAAAATACATATTTCTGTCACATTATTTTTGGAAAATTAGCAAATCTATTGTTAAATTAATCTGATTTACGCAAGTATTAAATATTTAGAGCACGAAATTTAGAATAAAACTATTTCTTAAACACAGAAGTTGAATTTTGTAAGCTTTCAGCTGTATTTGAATTGTGTTGGCAGATTAACAGATGCGAGTTAATTGTATGGAGATCACAAGTGACAGAATTGTACAGTTTTTCCTGTAAGGAGAAGTAACCCTGAAATACATGATCTTTTAATGCACATATAGAAATTGCCATACAAAAAGTAACTGCAGATACTCATAAAATAAATTATTTTAACAATACGAATGGCATAACAATTTGTATTGAACTTTTCAATTTTCGATTAGTCAATATAATTTTTACTTAATAAATTAATAAACTAGTGAAATCAAATCTTTGGGGTATTTTTAAATTTTTTCGAAACTTTATAAAATATTATCATTATAAATAACGAAAACAATTCTTTTAAATTTTCATTATTAATCGAAAAACTTTAATTTCTTCAGATTACAATGTCCTTAATATATATTATTTATTAAATCAATTAAAAGCTTATCAAATCAAATAATGCCACAGTTTTATTGCATTTTTTATTTTACTATTAAGACCAGATTTTTGGAAATATAGGTAAAAGGCTTAAAAAATATTAGGTGATCTACATTTCCAAATGAATCCTGCGTTAAACTGACAAAACCCATTTTCCCAACAAAATTTAATTTCTTAAAATTTCGTAAATTTATGTGAAGTGTATAACATGTAAAAAATTAAGTGTAGTTTTTCAAGATTTTTTAAAAATAATAATTAAAAAAAATAATGTCATTCATTTGTGAACAAGTTCTGAAAGTTTCATTAAAATCCAACAATTATATGATTTTTGCAAGACTTTTCAAATTAAATATGTTTGTCACCGGAAAAAATATGAGGTTCTCCATTGTAAATTCTCGTAATGATTTTATTACCCGCAAACTAAAATTCAAACAAAATTTTTACCAAAATTTCGAACGTGATAGAAGTGATTAAAATTTTTTTTTAAATAATTAAAAATACTTTGATCTTTCCTTTTAATAATAATATAAACATTTTGATGGAAAATGTTCGTCTTTATTAAGTTTCGGGCATTATTTTATTCATATTTTGTTGTTTATTCATCGATTGTGTGGATGTACATCCAATTTCTGCATCAACGGTAGCTGGATAATATTTGATCTATGAACCGAACGTCCGGGCTCGTGTTCTCCTTCTTCAAAAACTGACCTTGTGTCATGAATCACTCTTGTCGGGGAGTGGGTAAACCTTCCTATAACTAATCACTATTATTAGACTGTTTATTTGCAAGAATAATTTTATATTTACAACATGCCAAAAACTGGAATTAAGTACAATGTATATAATTTACCAATTTCTAAAGAAATAAATGTGAAAACCCATTTTTATTAATAAATCTTTTAAATATTTACTAAATTATTAAAATATGAGAAACAGCTATAAGGAATTCCTAATTATGTATCCTTTTAAAAATTTTCAGTCGATGTTTTGCCAACCACCCTAATAAATAATATAATAAATGGTGTGAACATCGTTAGCATTTCAGTTAACATCTTTTGTTGGTTCTCGGATATTAAAATCAGATGTTAATGTTGATATTTATTAAGCCTCATTTTGTCGGTTTCATTATTAATGTTCCGAGTTCAAATTCCAGTTGAATTCATTGCATTCACTTTCGCGCAAATACCCTTGGGAAAGGTATTAATCCGTCTCTTCCTTCCAGTTATGGGTTAAATAACAGGACAGATTGGGTTCTATAGCCTTGGTCGGCAACCAGTCTACCGCAGAAAGCAATGGCAACCTACTGCGGGATAATCTTCTGCCCAGTCAGTTATGTCTCTTTCGAGACATGATCGCCCAAGCGTGTATCACGTATGGCATTTAACTGACTGATTCAGGATGTGCTCGATCATAGCTCTCGAAAACTTTTTTATTCTAAGTAACCTTTTCTCCTTTATTATTAAAATTTGCCTTTTTATTGCAAATTTACAGAAACTCGTGTTCCTGCATATTATGTTATAAAGATGGATATATATCAATTTTTAAACTGATGTTTTTTTTAATCATTTCAGCCCAAGCAAGGCATTCCACTGCCACTATTGCGCATGCGGTTATATAGGGGAAGGTCAAGAGAAAGTGTGGTTTGATATAGGAAATGTCAGAAGGAGCGTGATAGATGGGTAAGGATACCGAGGCCGAGGGTTGAGTAGATGGGAAGAGTGTTTGAAAGAATGGGAGCGAGTTAATGTGTTAGGAGGTGTCTATTGACCTTACATTTAAACTCCTGGAGATTGTAGCCGTCGGGGAAGCAATCATGTTGTAGGGAATTCCACAGTCGGGAAGTGCAAGAAAAGAAACTGTTGGAGTAGAAGTTGCGGTTGCATTTTATCGGTTTCACTGTAAAAGGGTGGGATCTAGTTGCTCATCTAGTATCTCCTGCAAATTCGTATCTAGGGGTCACCAGTGATCTATCCTGCACATATATAAATCTACCATCCGCCCGTGCATTGAATATTGCTGCCATATCTGGTCGGGTGCCCCTGCTATTCTCCTCGGGCTTCTCGATAAGGTACAGAGGAGGGTCTGTAATTTGATAGATACCGACTTGGCAGACTGCCTGCAGTCTCTCTGACTCTCAGACGATAGTCACTGCACCACGGCGCACATTAAGTATCAGTCAGTTAGTTAAGTGCCATCCGTGAAACACGCTTGGGCGATCATGTCTCGAAAGAGACATGACTGACTGGGCAGAAGATTATCCCGCAGTATGTTGCCATTGCTTTCTGCGGTAGACTGGTTGCCATCCAAGGCTATAGAACCCAATCTGTGTTGTTATTTAACCCATAATTGGAAGGAAGTGGCGGATTAATATCTTTCCCAAGGGTATTTGCGCGTAAGTGAACTGGAATTCGAACTCGGCACCAAGATTTCTCGTTCCGATATCCACTGGACCACTACGCACATTAAGTATACCAGGCCTAAAAAGAAAATAAGCAAATACTGCTGTGATTTAGTTATTTTGTATTTTTGTGCTGGGGTGGGGGGTAGACGGGGCCAGTCATAATCCTTTCCTGGGACGCTAGCAGACCATTGCACGCCACTGATCAGAAATCATTGATTTTCGAGACAAACTTGCCGACCATATCGGAGCGCCCAAATTTTGGATTTTATTTTTAGCTTTGTTGAACACTGTCGAATATTACCTTCAATAACAAAACTCCGTATCACACTTTGTAAACTACGGTTTCATTTTTATTAGTAAGTGTTTTAAAGAAAATTTACAAGAATTATTAAATTAATTTTCATATAAAATTATGCAAAAATGCAATAAAAAAATAATGTCTAATTATAATGTCAATAAGGAGAATGAGAAAATCATTATTTAAGGGGTAAAAAAAAAAAGTTACCTCTCGCGAGACGGATTCGAACCATCGACCTAAGGATTGCCACAAAGTCTTCCACATCTACAGTCCTCCGCTCTGCCAACTGAGCTATCGCGAGTTAGGTACGCAGGAACGCTGTCGCATAGTCAATTGATTGTTAAACACTTACTTAGCCTTGCATGAGAAAGCCTTTTGTTTAATGCAGTTGTTCTCACCTCCAGCTTGAATAATCGTAGCGGCCAAGTTTTGACGTCATCTTGAAAAGACAATTTTCTACAGATAACGCCATCATAATAAAATCTAATCTAATTATAAATAAATAATAACAGAGTGGCACTAAACAATACGCACTGAGACCAGAAATATTCATTTTTTTTTTTACTTTCGATTTTTGTTTTTGCTCTAAATTTACGAATATTAAAAGAAAAAATAATTAAGACAGACCTGAAGTAGACTACCACCACCTTAAAATTTGTTGTTTTTCTTTTTTTTTCTTTTTTTTTCTTTTTTTTTTCTTTTTTATTTTTTCAGTGCAGTCTTATCGATTACAACAGCCTAAACTTTCCGATTGACAAAAGAAATTTGAAAACATTTCAATATTTCAACAATTTCTAGTGGGAGGTGGGGCTCAGTTTTTCATACAACGATAAATCAATCCTCTATTTTGGAACTACTTGCCGGTTCGACATTACCACCACCTGTAAACTTGGTTGATTATCAATTTTCTTTTCTTTTTTTTTTTTGCTTTTTTCAGTGCAATTTTATCGATTAAACCCTAAACTTTCCGATTGATAAAAAATGTGTAAAAATTTCAACATTTAAACAATTTTTTTTTTTTTTTTTTTTTTGGTGGTGGGTGCTCAGTTTTTCATAAAACCTATACTATTTAACATAAGGCTTATAGTAAATCGATCCTGTGCAATTCACTTTTTTGCTTGAGAATATTCAACTACTGAATCCTTTGTGAAATTTTTGAATAAAGCAATTCTTGGAGTTTCCGAGGAAGATGCCATCGTAAGAAGTAAAGAAATCTTGAAAAAGGCAAAAACAACAGCAACAACCCGTCCCCAAAAAACCAAAACAAAGCGACCCCAACGCGAGTGTCTCCAAAATGGAGGATCGATTTACTATAACGTTGTATAAGAAACTAAGCCCCCCACCTAAAATTGTATAAATATTGTAATTTTTGCAAATTTCTTTTGATAATTGGAAACTTTATCTAATAACCGCTAAGACTTCGCTGAAAAATAAAAAAAAAAAACAAGAAAAAAAGAAAGTCAACCAATTTAAAGGTGGTAAGTAGTCTCCTTCAGATCCTCCAAAAATCATTAATTTCATAAAATTAATAGAGGTGGGTTATTATGCAAATCCAGCGTCTTGTAGCAAATTGATATTCCTACGCAAGTCAAAACAAATATATTCTTACAAAGTACGTATTTCATTAAAATAATAATAATAAAAATTGAAATTCATATCAAGAGTTTATGAAAAAAGAGAACTACAAATTACGAATTTAAAGAATAGATTATTTTTTTCAGAAATGACGTCGTATGAGCATAGTTGTTTTGTATTCCGTATGGCTATCAATAATTTACAACAGAATTACATCGCTCGCATTCTAAATTTGAAGAAGTTAAGAAAACATTGTAGTCGTCGAGAAGAAGAAAAGGTTGACTAAAAACAAAAACAAAAGTGTGAATCATATGAGAATTGATTAACGGTCGTTAGACGAGATTAAATATAATTTTACAAATTCAGTTGGCAAAATTACAGAGGGGACTTGCTGGCACATGGTCTCCAACTTAAATCTATAATCAGTACAACGATATAAGAACAACAACAACAACAACAACAATAATTAATTAATTTCTGTTCAAGCAATGCTAATAAAAAAATATTTCGGACAGTAAGAGACTCTCACGGACAATTAAAATCTACCCCAGTTCTTCTTCTTTATGTGCTGTGTCTCTCTGAAGATCATGGCCCTCCTCATCTTCCTGTCCCTTGTAGTTTTTAATAAATTTTGTCTTCCCGTTATTCCTCCAAATCCCTCATCCGACACCCAAACTCATGAAGTATGTCATGCGTTGTTTTCATCTGTTCCTCTTGTCCTTTATCTCTCCCATGAGTATCAGATTTTCCAAGCCCTCCTTTCTCGTTATGGGTCCCATAAGACTCAACATTTCTTTTGCTTTGAGTCTCCTCTTCATCTCTAAGAAAATCGTCCCGCATTCACTGCCATACAGGAGGACAGATAATCACGCATCCGTTTAGTTCCCTTTTCCTTGGTTCTAGTGAGATTCTTATATTTCCTGATACTGTGCTTAGCTTTTGGAAGGCATTTTCGTCTATCCAAATGCATCTTCAGATCTCAGTGTCGCTCTTTATATCTTCTTTTAAAACATTTCTCAGATATTTCCTCAATTTGTTTGATTTAATTTTCAATTGGAAATTGGGCCTCATCCTTTTGCTAACAACCAGGACCGCAGCTGATGCTAAAAACACACCGGGCACAGAGAAAAGTGCCCGGATTTATTAGTTGACAATGTGATGACGTCATCAGTGTCATCCGTTTCCAGAAACTATGATTTTTGCGGATCTTTTCGGCTATTCCAATGAAAATTAGGCACAGAACGTGAACGAAAGCAGGAAATCCGGTTCGGACTTTCTGAGTATAACCAATCTTTTCTCCCAAAATTTATAAATAAACAAACAGATTTTTACTGTGTTCATTCGGATGTTTTCTTCGTTTTTCTTTCTTTCTTTCTTTCTTTCTTTCTTTCTTCGTGAATTGTTTAGTTTGATTTCTGACGAAGACATTTTTCCTTGCCCGGATATGATTGCACGGATCGGCCCGGACTTGTGCCCGGTGGGCCCGGTAGTCAGATACAGCTATACTAACAACAATGCATTTTGTCTTCTTGCAGTTGATACTTAATCCTTTCTTCTCATTTCCCTTCACTATGTTCTGTATAAATTTTTTTAGCTTTCTTTCTGTGTCTGCTACCAACACTGTGTCATTTGCATACCTTATATTTTTAAGATTATGGCTGTCAATAATGAATCCTGGTAGGACTTCTAGTTTTCTCGGAATCGCCTTGCTGTATAGGTAGAATAAATCCAGTGAAAAGACTGTGGTAAGTACGAAATAAAAATAATTCTCTTTCCTTCACTATTTTTGAATTCACGAGCTAGTGCGAAAATCTAATTTTCAACCGCTAGGAAAAAGATTTACTCAGTGCTGAGGTAAAAAAACAAGACAAATTTCACAATGTAAACAGTGTAAAAATATTTATAAAAATTGAAAAAGCGATTTACAGAAAACAACATATTTCTTTCAGCTTAAGAATGAGTTTGCGTTCGAAGCTAACCATGTGATCGATTTGGCTTTATATTTAAAGTTTTTCGGTTGATTAGTCAGAGAGACACAAATAGAGAAAGGAGAGTCAAGCCATCCACGATGTAACAGAAATTGTCGACCGCCTATCGGACACAACTGTCTCTGTGACCCGTATTCGCACTTCGTCACCTTCTCGCGTACTGATTTTTATGTCTTTTTCTTTTTAACCTAATCGCCGACAAGACACAGAAAGAACGACTCAGACTCGTCACACAAAACCATGACACTCAACTTAGCCTAATGTTACTGGCAGCATTACGACTAACGAAAAACAATCTCTTCAACGTCTCCAAAAACTTTCATCACGATATCAAATCATCAAGCAAGACGAAATACTAAAACTCACTCAAGAGTATTTCATAGATACAGTCAAAGAAAGACAACAATTCTTAACTAAACTGTAGGTTAACTGAACATTTACAAACAATTTTTCAACGTTTAATTTCTGTACGAATCACATTTCACTAAAACAAAAGAAATCAATTCTTTAAAAGCCTTACTACACTTTCTCTTAGAACATTTTCACAGTTGATAATTTCAGACATACAATTTCAATAATGCTCAAACAAATCATATACAATTTCATGTTATGCTGTTCGAGAAATAAAATTTCATTTATTTGCACAAATAGATCATTTTTATTTTGAATAATTATTCAACATTCGGCATTCTTAAATGCGAGGAGTGTCGGATATGATTGTAAAGTGGCTTTGTGCTAGACGTGGCCGACCGCCCTTACAAGACACATCCTTGTTTTACACTTATTTCTATTTTTGTATATTTGTTGACATGATGTGCATTGTAGTGCAGTAGATGTCAACTCGAAACGAGAAATCGGGGAACCGAGTTCGAATTCCAGTACCCTCGAGGAAGGTATTAATGCAACATTTCTCCCGCCAGTTATTGGCTAATTAGTAGATCAGATTGGGTTCTATAGCTTTGGCTGGAAACAAGTTTACCGTAGAAAGTAATGACGACATATTTCTGCCCAGTCAGTCATGTCTCTTTAGAGACATGATCGTCCAAGCGTGTATCACGGATAACACTTAACTGACTGACATCTACTGAACTTCTATCCGTATGCAACCAGTTTGTTCCCAGTATATGTTCTTGATTATTCGAATATCTTTTCCAAATATATCAAGGATGCTAAGCGGGTCCATTAGGTATTGAAGTAATACCTATGCGTAGTCTAAACACAGATAAACATCCATCTGCACTTTTATTTATCTAACTAATAATTTTGTTTTATTTTAGATTTGTCAGTCAGTTAAGTGCCATACGCGATACACGCTTTGGGCGATCATGTTTCGAAAAAGACATGACTGACTGGGCAGAAGATTATCCCGCAGTAGTTTGCCATTGTTTTCTGCGGTAGACTGGTTGCCAGCCAAGGCTATAGAACATAATCTGTCCTGTTATTTAACTTATAACCAGGAGGGAATAGACGGATTATTGGCTTTCCCAAGAGTATTTGTGCGTAAGTGAATTCAACTTGAATTCGAACTCGGCTCACCGATTTGTGTTTTAGTATTGTAGGAACCTTAAATTTACTAGGACAGCTCGTTAACAAAACAGCATTTTTTTTCCTTTTTTATATTATTGTTTTTTTTTTTAATAATTATGTAATTGAAGATAACACAATCAAGCAAGTACAATCACTTAAATATTTGGGAAGGTTTTTAAGAGAGGACGGAAAGAACGATACTTAAATCCGGAATTGCTTTCTGATAACAAAAGTTAAGTAAAGTATTATGAAACAGGAAAATGTTTGAAAATAAGAAAAGAGTAAAGAACTCTTACGCTGTATATGGCAGTGAATGCTGGACAATCTCCTCAGAGTGGAAGGAGAAAATGGAGGCGATATAAATTTCGCCCAACAGGATACGGAGAATACAATGGACGGCACATGTGAACAGCAACGAAACTGTAGAGAGATTCAAATGAAAAAGAACATTTGAAGATAATATCAAAAAGAGTTGAAAGGGGAAAAGTTAACAAGAAATAATAGAAGGATAGAAAATTGGAAATTGTGGAGAACTATGATCGTCAACGTTCTGACGGGACAAGTCCCAACGAAGAAGAAAAAGAAGAATAAAAAGAAGATATTGTAGTACATTAGATTTGGAGAGATGAGAGTAAAAAAAATACTTATATACCAACAAGCTATGGGGAAGGTTACCTTGTTAGGGGAAGGTTAACTTGTCAGACTCAGCCTAAAGGATATGTGTGTGAAGTTTGGTGAGAATCGGATAAAAATTGCGGATTTGTATAAAGAACATACAGACACACACACACACACACACACACAAACATCTTGCTTTTTATATATTTATATTATCGATTTTCTGCACTATTGTAAGAACTGCAACCTTGAAACTTCTGAATATCGTTTCTTATGTTTTTGTCCATGAGTGTATCAAATTTGATTAAAATCGGACTACTCCTTCTATAACCCGATTTTTTCGATTATCGATTTTCGATATTTATCGGGGGTACCTCGACACAAAACCTAGATAATAACATTAGCAGACGCTTATAGTACAACTGTGTAAATTTTCAAGAAAATCGGTTCTACCTTTTCGGAGTCTATAGGTAACGGACACACACACACACGCACACACACACACACACACATACACACACGCAGAGACAAAGTTCCATTTATAGATAAGTTTAGATATAACGATCTTTCGAAAATATTATTTGAACATTCATAGGGTTATTCATTCATAACAGGAGAATAATGCGAATATGATAAAAATTCGGTCATTTTCTTTTTATTTTATAGAAATATATGTCTATGAAAATGTCCTTTTGGCTAAAGAAGGTGTGGTTAACACATAGCCATTTTTCCGCATCAGCATGATGGTGTTGTCATACGTATTTCATTTCACTGTTCTGCGGTTCGTTATATCGCTTTTGTTACTCATAAAGCAACGACTTGTATCATGATTGTGGTGGTGTCATGGATATCGGTTCAGGATGAGAAACATTAGAGAAAAGTTAGGATTCCAGTTGAATTCGTTGCATTCACTTAAGCGCAAATACTTTAGGAAATGTATCGGCTCGGAACGAGAACTCGGGGAACCGAGTTCGAATTCTAGTTGAATTCATTGCATTCACTTACGCGCAAATACCCTTGGGAAAGGTATTAATCCATCTCTTCCCTCCAGTTATGGGTTAAATAATAGGACAGATTGGGTTCTATAGCCTTGGTCGGCAACCAGTCTACCGCAGAAAGCAATGGCAACCTACTGCGGGATAATCTTCTGCCCAGTCAGTCATGTCTCTTTCGAGACATGATCGCCCAAGCGTGTATCGCGCATGGCACTTAACTGACTGATTAATCCGTCTCTTTTCCCACTAGCTATGGGTTAAATAGAAGGATAGAAGGTAATGACAAACTACAGCTTGAATATTTTCAGCCCAGTCAGCTATATCTCTTTCGAGGCATGATCGCACAAGCGTGTGTCAAGTATGGCACTTAACTAAATGAGTGAAAAATTGAAAAATTTAACAATAATAAATATAAAACTAAAATAAAAACGTTAATAAAAAAAGTCAGATATCTCGATAGTCTTTGCGTGGCGTGGCTACGCCTACCACACTTTGAGTAGCACTAGTCTAAAGGATTTAATTTTTTTTCCCAGATTTCTATTTTTTTGCTGACTTGATATAAAATTCTTTGGAACTGCTTTGTTAATCATGAATGTGATTCTTTCTTTCCTGTTAAGCATTACGACTTTATTTTATACAGATGAAATGGAAAGCTTTGTTCAATCGTCCTTTGCACGTTGAAAAGAAATCTGCCTCTACGCGACATCAGATAGTTTGAGAAGCATTACGTAAATCGGCTCAATTTTTCTCAAAATGTCTACCGAATTCGGAAGAAGAAGAAGAAGAAAAAAGACTATCATATAATCTCTGGTAAAAGCCGCTAACTAAAGTGATATGGAAGCTCTTATGATCAATATTAAACAGTCATTCGTCTGGTTTTCGGTATAAAAAGAAAACATTTTTTTAATCCCTTCACATCATACAAGGCGATAATGCAACTAAGACTCAAGTTGAAAGAGAAAGAGAATGCTTTAGAATGAACGAGAAATCCAATAATTTCAGTGTTTAGGCGGAAACTTAAGGAGTATAGAGTTGAAGTAGAATGTACAAGCAACCGTAAACCCAATTCTAAACAGGAAACACAGGTTAAATTTCTACTGTTAAAAAAAAACGGGAAGGAGTGTGAACAGGACAATAGGCGAGCCCATCCACTCCGGTTGAGGGACAAATAGAAAAATAAATAAATAGTAAATACAATTTCTGAGTTTAAGAGAAGACATTAGAATTAGTGAGTCAAAATATAATATATAAGGAATTGCAAAACCAATCCTACATAGGAAAAAAGGGGATAGCCATCTACTTCTGTTTAAAATACTGGGATGGAATGTAAACCGGACGAAACTTATGAACTTATCTGCTTCTATTTAGGAGAAAAAAAAAGTAAATATAATATCACAGTTTAGGTGAAGGCGCTAGAAAATATGTTTGTGGTAGAATTTAAAAGAAACGGGGAACACAATTTTAAACAAGAAAAAAAGAATAAACCTCTACTCCTGTTCAAAAAACAGGGGAGGCATGTGAACCGGGCGATGGGTGAAACGATCTAAAAGCATACAGGATAAACTTTTGGAACAGAATTCTTATTTCAATGTTAAGGCCTTTAAAAAGGCCTTTAAAGAGTCCTTTAAAAAAAGCGGGCACCTGAATGTGGTTTTTGAAAATAGATAACGTTGACCCTAGACTCGAAATTTTAAAACTGTTGCGATAGTGGAATTATTGAAAGGTTACTTGGTTGTGTTAGGATTTTAAAAAATCTTACTGAGAGGAAAGGTGAGAGATATTGGGATTCCAGTTACGACGTAGCCTTCGACAGAATTTGGGAAAATCTCGGTCTGTCGTTGATCGACAACATTTTGAGGAGGCCTAATGCATATCTCAAACGAAAAAAAAAAACAAACAAAAAAAACGCTGGAAAGAAAATGGAGATTTCTGCAGAAATTACGATGAATTGTAAGAGATATAAAAAAAAATCTATCAGGTCTTCGGAAAATTTGCAGAGAAAGCCAGATAGAGCAAGTATCAAATTATTCCGTTCACATCATCTTGGCTCGGGATTCCCGTAGTACCGGTGCCAACTAAGACGTATCTGTGTTTGCTTAAATTCCAAAGAAGCAAGAAACCAAAGTGTAGAGATTAAATTAAAAAATAGAAATCTACTGCATGTGAATAAAACCAATGAAATACGTTCATGATACTTCTGACGCTCCAGTATTATGAATAGAAGCAAACACGACACATCGAATCAGAAAGTCAGTCAGTTAAGTGCCATACTTGATAAACGCTTTGGGCGATCATGTCTCGAAAGGGACATCACTGACTGGGCAGAAGATTATCCCGCAGTAGGCTGCCATTGCATTCTGCTGTAGACTGGTTGCCAGCCAAAGCTATGGAACCCAATCTTTCCTATTATTTAACCCATAAATGAAGGGAAGAGACGAATTAATACCTTTCTCGAGAGTATTTGCGTGTGAGTGAATGCAAGGAATTCAACTGGAATTCGAAATCGTCTCCCCGATTTTCTCGTTCCAAGTCGATATCCACTGCCCAACAACGCACATTCATAAATATAGCACACCTTAAAAGTATATTTTAACAGACATGTGTGTGTGAGAGAAAGAGAGAGAGAGAGAGAGAGAAGTGGGGGCAAGTTTTTCATATGTGCCCAAAATCGGACAATCTGAGTCTTGTCATCGACCAATGTCTAGTATCTACCCCAAGGAAAACGTATTGTTCCAGTGTGTGCTCGTCTTGTAATTAACTCAAGTGTTGACATTGGAAGATAATCCCTGGAATTTTGCGAAACTCTAAAAAAAAAAAAAAAGAAGGAGAATGACGATTAATTATGAGATAATAAAATAAACAGTAAAATGTAAATAAAGATTCGCGTCAGTGTGTATTTCTACCCATACACCTACATACTTACATATACAGTCAGTCAGTGCCATACGTGATACACGCTTGGGCGATCATGTCTCAAAAGAGACATGACTAACTGGACAGAAGATTATCCCGCAGTAGGCTGCCATTGCTTTCTGCAGTAGACTGGTTGCCGACCAAGGCTATAGAACCCAATCTGTCCTGTTATTTAACCCATAACTGGAAGGAAGAGACGGATAAATACCTTTCCCAAGGGTATTTGCGCGTAAGTGAATGCAATGAATTCAACTGGAATTTGAACTCGGCTCCCCAATTTCTCGATTTATTAATTACACCTGCATAAAAAGCAAAAAAAAGCCTGTTAGAGACAGTTAAAGTGTGAGTACATTTTTTTGAGATACCCTGTATATAAATTCATTTCATAGCTACGATTTCAATTTCGATTTCAATGTAGATATGCATGTAGTTTATCATTTTCAACATTAAATGGTTACTTGTCTCTGAGTAGACGTTTGCTTATTTATTAAACAATATATTTGCTTATTTATTTAACAAAATATTTATTTATTTTTTCTACCTGCATGGACATTCAATGAATCTTATACACATATGCACATATTGAAGCGAAATTACATAGACTTCTCAAATTTTTTTCATATCTGCTTCGTTTTATATATAAAAGTAAATCAATTTTCTAAAGTAATGGATTTTTAATTAATCATCCAAAAGATTATATCACTTGAACCATTATTTTTAATGGATACTCATATTTTAGTAGACGCTCCGTTTATTTATTAAACATTTTTTTTAATTTGTGTTTAATTAAAACCCTTTCCTCTTTTAGAAAATTTATATGCATGTATATTATTAACAAAGTCGTAATCATGATTTTTTTTGAAACAGCTATTTACACAACCGGCCATTACTATTAGGCCACCGCAGTTTTAAAAAATGATACATTTCATACTATCTTTAATATTTATTACCAAGTGGATAATTCTAAATGAAAATAGAATGGTTCTTTTGTTATTATTACTTTGCAAAATTTTACAAGGCAGCCAGGAAGTCTTTGCTTCGGCCAGCCAATAAGAAGAAGAGACTAGCATGGGGAAGAGAGCACAAAAACTAAACACCAAAACAGTTCGTTTGATGCACATGTTATTGTGCAGTATTAACAAATGAACCATTATATTTTCATTTAGAATTATCCACTTGGCAGAAAATACTAAAAATAATATGAAATAAATAATTTTCTTTAAAAAACAGGGGTGGTCTAATAATTATGGCCGGTAGTGTATATCAAGGTATCTTTTTTCTGAAAATAATCGTTTAAAGCAGACTATGTTATTTATAACATTTGTTAATATGTTTCAAAAAGAAAAATAAACTAATAGTTTAAAAATTTAAATTTTTCATCTGAGCTCAGTCGAGTGCATGAAATATGCTTTGCCCTGAAAATAAACAAATCAAAGACTGGATGTTAAAATTAAACCTAAAAGCCACTCCTTCTTACTGAGGGATGGCTGGGAGATCTCTATAGATGAGCTTTAAAACCTTAAGTTGAAAATCAGAGTAACCTTCCTTTGTACTAAGAGAATGCCTTAGTTATCGGGAAGGACACATTGATTGTTGTTTAATAAATAGTTAGCTGTTGCTTTTTTTTTAATCGTTTCACCCCAAGCAAGACGGTAACGCCACTGATGTGCAGGGGGGGGGCTACATAAGAGTAAAAAGATTAGATAGGAGGAGAGTAAAGAGAAAGACAAACCAGTTAGAAAGGAGCAAGAGAAGGATGGGAATACAGGTGTGATGACAGTTGATGTTGGTAGAGAGAAAGGAAAATATATTCAGGGTGATGTAGAAAGAACTAGAGTCAAGTGGTTAAGAGATGGGTATTGACATTGCATTTAAACTCCTGGAGGTTGTAGCCGTCAGGAAAGCAAGAATATTGAAGTGAGTTCCACACGCGGGAAGTGCGAGAAAAGAAGTGGACATAACATGTAAAAAGAGATTTAAAGGAAATACTAGTGAAAAATTATCATTTTAAATTAAGTTAAGCGTAAGTTATGACTTGTAATTCGATTTGCAATTTGATAGATTAGCCTGTTAAAAGCCAGAAAGATACGTTTCTAACTAACAAATCAGACTGGCAAATATATGTAATTTGGTATTTGCAGACGATAAGCGCTTGAAAACCACCCGGATAATACAAAGAAAACATTTTGTATGCATTAGTAGCATTCCTTATTTTAATCTTAAAAAGTGCTTCGTTGTTAAAATAGCGATCAAAAACAGAATAAGATACCGAAAACTTTGTAAGTTTTCATTTTTTTTTTAATGTATTACGAAATGGGAAAATGTTGAAACTAATATAAAACTGAAAATATACATAAATGTAGATTTACGACTTCATTTAAAAATTTTATATTTAAAATAATATACATATTTATATAAATCATTTATATGAATATTAATTTTTATGAGATAATAAAAACTGTGAAAGTTTCTTCAGTGTTCTGCTCTATTGTTGTTATTCCGAAGAAAATAGAAACATTCTGAGATTGCGGTGGTATCTGTATCAGATCGGTCTAAAGGACCTCGGATCAAATTCTGGTTTCTCGTACAAAGGGGTACGCCGAATCTGATCCTGACGAAAGTAGTTTTTCATTAAGTTTTCTCGAGTGGATAGACGTAATACACACTGTAAAGAAAATTAGGCCTCTATTTCACGAATATTCATTAAAGTGACACACACACACACACACACACACACACACACACACACACACATATATATATATATATATATATATATATATATATAATCGTTGATGGAACCAATGCACAACTTGCCAAAACTTGAAACTCTAATACAGATAAAATTTCGAATAAAACCGACAATAATTTTAAAAAAGAGGAAAAAGGCCTAAAGGCAAACCTACCTACTCAACAAAGTACAGTGCTAGATTACCTAGACTGAGGAAAAATGGTTAACAACTTTAAAGCCTATGCAAGGATGGCTCTAGACGCAACTTCAGTTTCACGCTAACGAAAGCGTGAGACTAGAGCCATCTTTTCATGGCATATATATATATATATATATATATATATATATATATATATATATATATATATGATTTTGTTTTCCCTCTTTTTTGCTCTTCATTTTCGTCGTTACTGTTCTTTTTTGTTTAATTCATTTTTCAACGATTTTTCTCCTGATGAGATTTTGGAGGAAAAGGCCTTTGAGACTAAAAATAAATTCTTTTTTTGTAAAATAATCTATCTATCTATCTATCTATCTATCTATCTATCTATCTATCTATCTATCTATCTATCTATCTAGTCTGTTCATATCTATCTATCTATCTATCTATCTATCTATCTATCTATCTATCTATCTATCTCAGTCTGTTCATATCTATCTATCTATCTATCTATCTAAGTTCGAAGAAATGATTTTAAACACACATTTTTCTGCTTTATCTAAAAATTCATAACTGCTCTGTTTTCGTATTTTAATGTAAACAAATGTACGATTATTCAGGCCGGTCAGTCAGTTGTCATACGTGTTGCACGCCTGGGCGATCATGCCTTTCAAGAGACATGACTGACTGGGTAAAGATTTTCCTACAGTAGATTGCCATGACTTTCTGCGGTAGACTGGTTGCCAAGCGAGGCAATAGAACCCAATCTGTTCTGCTATTTAACCCATAGCTGAAGGGAGAAGCTACGGATTCATACCATTTACAAGGAATTTGCGCGTATGTGAATGCAACAAATTCTAGTTCTTAGCCGATATCCACTACTCGGCAAATTATACTGTTTAATTATATGGAAAAAAAAATTTATAAACTCAAATACGTTGTATCCATTAAAAATAATGTTTAAACAAACAAATTGAAATATATCGGAATTAATTCTTTTCGGAACCAATTTCGTAAAAATTGTAAATAAATTGTCTTTGTTCACATAAGAATACGAATTTTACGAAATTACGATAAATCAGGAAAACTTTAGTTTAAAAGCAAACCCATGTTTGATTGTAAGTCCTTCGTGGTCGAACTGTTTGTGACAGGGCATATATATATATATATATATATATATATATATATATATATATATATAAACCGCTAAATCCATTGTTCATATCCATTGTTGAAATTGTTCAAATCCCCTTACTACTTCTGTTCATATGTCTGTGCTTCAACCATCTTAACATGCTATGAATTTAGCGGCTTGTGTTGGGAGGCACTGTCATACGGGTAAAGGAGCTTGGATGAGCTCCACCACGGAATTTGTGAACGGGCGGCGCTTCATCGAGTTTAATTCGTCACCTCTTCGTCACCAGGGCCCGTGGTACAGTTGGTATAGCATCAGCTTAATAACCAAAAACTGTCTGGGTTCAATTTTTGGTAGTGGATGCGCACTGCTGCAGTAGTCCCAAATATAGGACGAAAGGGCAGTCCAGTGCTTTCTGCTTTCTGTTGAGGTCGAGTAAAAAGGTCGATTAATTACATAATAATTGTTCTAATTCTCCTACTACTTCTGTTCGTATATATAAAATTCATACTTCTTTTATTGGAGAGAACAGGCAAATAATATCTCTTTGTTTCATTTTAACATATTTTTTCCCGTTGTTTCAAAAGATTTTAATGTCAGTTGTAAACTTTATAGAAATGTTCCAAAATTGGGCATAATATTTAGTGTTGCTTACAATTTCCTTGGACAGTTTCGAGAGAAAATGCATAAAAGTTGACAGAGAGTTGGAGGGTTTATATCGTTAACGGCCTAGTTTATTAAATGAACACCCACGTCTATGTGTCATATATTTAACTGTCTGGTACAAGGCCACAAACAAACACGGGTGTATATAAAAATATGAGTTATATTTTTATTAAATGAACGATGGACCGTGTGGCCTAGTAAACAGAGAGTGAGAGCGCGCTTCCAAGGGGGTTGACGGATTGCGTACCCCACAATAGCAGCATGCTATTGGGGGCAGCTGTGAACTGCCTTCCTTCGTGTTCTGTGGTTCTGCTCAGACTCGTCTCTCTGACTAGACTCGTCTGTCATGAAATCCGTGCGCCGAGGTCTTTTATAATCTCCAAACCGGTACTTCCGGATTTTGCCTCGCCCACGCACGCCCACGTAATTCTCAGAGACACCTGTTCTGTCTGCCTCTTGTAGCCATTTCCGCTACTGCCGGAAATAAGGTCAAACAAACATCCGTTCCTTTCAACGACCGGAAAAAACCCCCGCTTGCATCAGCTTTCTTTGGGTGGGGCCAGATTATTATATTACATATGGAACAGGTGAAGAGACTCATCCCTTGTTTCCTGTTTAGGATGTGGTTTCCGGTTTTTTCTTTTCACTCTCGTGTAGCCCCCTGCGCATCAGTGGCGTTTTCGCCTTGCTTGGGGTGATATGATTAAAAAAAAAAATCAGTTAACATTCTACGTCAGTAATATATCTTTTAGATTTACATGTTAAAATGACCTTATGACATATAGAAAGGGCATGACAGAACTGAAGCTGTAGGGAGATGGTTAAGGTTTATTGAATTGGCCTTGTGTAATACATAACTAAACTCCATACAACTTAGGGATTATTCGCTATCATCAGAAGGTTGGATATTGGAATGTGTGGATTTGTGAAAGAGAAATTTATTAATGAAAAAAATAACATGAATTGGTAGAAGTTAATGTTAAATTAGGGACAATAAAGGTATTAGGAGTTCGTAGTAGTCCTTGCAAGAGTGAATGTATGTGTACGTAGGCAGGAACGTATGTGTGTATGTATGTATGTGCGTTTTTTGAGTGGTAGTGTCTTTGAAGTATTCACTCAGGGTAAATGATGAAAAAGGAAGGAGGTGAGTGGCGAACGATGAAGAAGAAGGATGTGAGAGGTGAGAGAGAAAGATAAAGACAATAGTAATAACGACCGCTTGACGTTTGTCAAGTGTATGTGTAAATTGCTTGTCATTTTAACTCTCTGACGAAAGTCAAACTTGCTAGTCTTTTATTTTGTTTAAGAATTCACTCCCGGTTGTGATTCTGGCCTTTCCATTGGACGACAAACATTTCACATCGAGGTGTGAAAGTTCGTGAGTTTTGTGTGTGCTAAGTAAAATTTGCAAATTCGAGAAAATTCGTTTATTTCTAAAACAAACTCAATGAGTCAGTACTTAGCATTTCAATTTTTAAATCTAGAAATTGATTTGTTCTCTACAGGTATATATATATATATATATATATATATATATATATATATATATATATATATATATAATAGTGCTTATGGAAATTAAACAATAATGAATGAGAAAAATTAAAAATTGTTCCAAAAAAGTATGAAGAATTCGTTCTCTGAAAAAACGTGTCACTTATGAGCTGCCCATTTTGTGATCTAACTATCCTCTATCTCAGTTGCTTTTTTATATCTATCTATCTATCTATCTATCTATCTATCTATCTATCTATCTATCTATCTATCTATCTATCTCAGTCACTTCATTATCTATCTATCTATCTATCTATCTATCTATCTATCTATCAATTATAAATATTATAACAGTATATATCTTTCTATTATAAATATTTCACTGTAAATGCAACTCCTATCGACCAGAATAATAAAACTCAATTATCTATTGTAAAAATTTAAAATTGCTGACCTCATCGACAACAAAAATTCACCTGCAAGATTCAAATTACCATAGACCAATATTATCTATGAATTCACATGTCCACTAAGGAACTGCAGACCAAGTTCATAAATAATTATTACATTCTTATCAAGATGGCATCTATCAGATCATGGCTCAATTAAACGCATTGAAATACACAAAGAAACTTAACTAACACCATTCGCAATACTTGTTGAAAATACGATTCTAATATTCTCGTCAAAATTAAAATAGAACTATAATAGCGTCATCCGCACGTGAAAAGAAATTGCTAAAAATAATAGAAGCATTATTAATAAGAAAAGAAAAGGTCGACACTCTATAATATCAGCCATTAACGAGACCCACACTATGTTTGTAATAAAAATATCATCACTTTAGATACACCTATATAAAAAGGATTCGACAAATGGCTATTTTCAAGTCTCTTATTTTTCCGATGTTGTTATTCAATATTCATGTTTAGACTGTAACAACACCGCAAAAATAACATCCTCGAAAATAGCTAGTGAAGTGGCCGAAAGCGCTTGGAAATCAAGCCTCACTGAACATTTTTACATTCTTTATCTCTAGCAAAAAGAAACATGTAAGAATAGCGGTAAAATTAAATAAAAATGAACATAATCTACTTTGTCGGCCGTTTTTAATGAGACGTTTAAAAAGAAAGATTGCTGCTTAAATATACATTAATATATAAAAATGTACATATTTATTTAAAAGTAAAAAAAAAAACATGCATCTATGATAATGCCTAATAAAATAGCCGAAAGCGTTCAAAACGTTTGGACAGATTTTACACACAGTATGTCTGGAAAACAAAACATTTGAATGAGTGAAAGAAAAATTAATAAAAAGTTCAATCGCTGTATCATATCAGCCGCCATTAATGGAATTTGTATAAAAGAAGGGTGATTTTTTTAAGTGCTTCTTAGGTGTGGCACAAGGCCGAAAGTACGGGGCGATCCAGTGAAGATCGAACTCACTACTCAGTTGTAATAAGTTTTTACTCATCAGGACATCACGTCAAGTTGCCCAAATTTACTAAAAAAAGAATTGCTGTTCAAATAAAAACACTCATATATATATATATATATATATATATATATATATATATATATATATATGTGTGTGTGTGTGTGTGCGTGTGTGTGTGTGTGTGTGCAAGTATTAGGTAATATATGTAAATGCGATTGTGTTTCTGACATATGTGCTTATGTTTAAGTATCAGGTGACAAGTTATTTTTTGACAACGACTACGTGATATTGTCTAGCCAATGAAATACTTCATTGATTTGTCACAAATTTTAAACAGATCTTATATTTTTGCACTTCTATTGTATCATGTTTTTATTATTTCATAATATTTTCCTGTTTATTTTTTAAATTTATTCTTGATAGGGTCGGGGGGACTATTATATGACTAACACATGTGAAGGAAACTCACTGCCATAATTATAACCTTGAATAAGACATTTTTGAGCATCAAAATTTCTCTCAATGTTTCTCTCTCTCTCTCTCTCTCTCTCCTTTCTCTTTTCCTTGCACACTCGCACGCGCGCACACACACACACACTTGTATATATATATATAACAGGGATTTGTTGTATTTGCGCAATATATATTAGAGACCAAACATTTCCGTCAATCAGTTAAGAGCCATACGTGATACACGCTTGGGCGATCATGTCTCAAAAGTGATAACGAATTCGACTGTAATTTGAACTTGGCTCTCCGGTCTCTAGCAACATTCAGTTAAATGCTATACGTGATACACGCTTGGGCGATCATGTCTTGAAAGATCAAAAGATTATCCCGCAGTAGGTTGGCATTACTTTTGCGGTAGACTGGTTGTCAGCCAAGGCCATAGAACCCAATCTGTCCTGTTATTTAACCCATAACTGGAAGTAAGAGACGGATTAATACCTTTCCCAAGGGTATTTGCGCGTAAGTGAATGCAAGGAATTCAAATGGAATTCGAACTCCTTTACTAGTTTACTAGTCCGAAAAAGTGTTAAATTACGATTGTTTCCTTGTATCATTCAATTACGCATGATCAGAATTATACATATATTTGTATATCGTATATTACACGCGCGTGTGCGCATACACACAGGATAAAGTATAGCAAATATAAAATATTTATAAATTTAACGGGTCTCGTTTTTATTAAAGATTCATTAGAAGTTTTAAAAATAGTTTGATTGTTGTTGGTTAAGCAGACTTCACATATATTTGTCTTGTCTGATAACGTTTGTGCGAATAACTTTTGTTTGTTTTTAAGGTTTTGGAGGGGAAGGAAACGAAAAGGAAACTAATACTGAACATCAAGAAAACAGTTAAAGTTCCTGGGACACATAATGAGAAGATAGGGTTCGGAGAATCTGATACTCACAGGCCAAATAGAAGAAAAAAGGAGAGGGGAAATTAACATGTTACATACTTGATGGGCTCAAGTAAGTGGATAGAAGAGCGGGGTTCAAGTTCGATATCAGGAGAAAGCGTGCTAAGCGACACTAGGAATAAGGAGATGTGGAAGGCCATGATCGCTTACGTCCCGAAGAGAGACGGCACATAGGAGAAGGTGAATTTTAGTTGATCTGCACAGTATTTGGTTGTTAATGTGATTGTGAATTTAATTTCCTTTAGGCTATATCTGTTTATTGATTGGTTAATGTTCCTGGGATGTGCGTTGTGGTGCAATAAATACTGCTCGGAATGAGAAATCGGAGAGCCGAGTTCGATTCCAGCTGAAATCATTGGATTAACTTACGCGCAAATACCCTTGGGAAAGGTATTAATCCGTCTCTCCCCTCCAGTTATGGGTCAAATAAAAAGACAGATTGGGTTTTATAGCCTTGGCTGACAACCAGTCTACCGTAGAAAGCAATGGCACCTACTGCGGGATAACCTTCAGCCTAGTCTCTTTCAAGACATGATCGCCCAAGCGTGTATCATGTATGGCACTTAACTGAATGTTCCTGGAGACCGGAGAGCCGAGTTCAAATTCCAGTCGAATTCGTTGCAATCACTTATACGTAAATAACCTTTATATTATAAATTTTATGTATTAAATTCATATTTTAATATCTCATTTTAGTAAAATATTTACAATAAATTATTTGTTGTTTTTAGATTGTATCGAATGACCTTTCAAAATTAAGGATCATTTAGTGATTAACGAAGAGATTTGTTTTAAGTTTTTGTTCCAAACGTATTTTAATTAATTCTGTTTAAAAGACAAATAAGTATTTAACGAAAGAATAGATTCATGTAGCATTTTGTTGTTTTATATTCTGTAAAGCTAACTACAGTCCACCTTGACAAAAAGTTTTTTAAGATACCAAATTAACCAAATTCCTTCAAACAACTGAGATATTATTCCATTTGTAGCGTAAGATGTTCAATTATTATTATTAATACTGTCATTATTATTGTTAGTAATGTAATATATATATATATATATATATATATATATATATATATATATATATATATATTAAAAAACTGATAAAAAAATTAACATTACTGTGATTTTTTGTTGTCTTTCAACGACATCACCATCAATTATATCAGACGGTATGAACTGATCCTACACAAAATTAATAGACAAAACTTGTCTATATTGTTCAATGAAACCTGCATTAATATATATATATATATATATATATATATATATATATATATATATATATATATATATATACTATTAATAACAATATATAACCATACTGATGAGCTGTGATACAGCGAAACAGATGTGTCTACGGATGACAGTTTACGCTCTCGCACCATGACTGAGCACTCTGGAAGAATGGTAGACTTTGAAAAAACAGTAGCTACTCTAGCACCTACGCATCTTTCATTCAGTAATGAATTAGAACACTCTAACTACTGGCGTGTTTAAATGGTATATCACACGCTAAAAATCTGCCTCCTTCAATCGGACTGCGGATGACTATATATATATATATATATATATATGTGTGTGTGTGTGTGTGTGTGTGTGTGAGTGTGTGTGTGTGTGTGTGTGTGTATATAGGTAATAAGTTCACTTTTATCCATGTTTCTTTAAAAATGAAAGACGAGGTGGTGTGGTTAGGTTTTTATATAATTTTTCAGGTGATCTTATAATTTTTCTTTTCAGTAGATAAATTATATAAATACTGTTCGAATGTTTTATTTATCTAAGCGCTTTCGAATATACTTTTGCTATTATGAAAGATTAATTATATTTTACTTTTAACTGAATCTATAGATTGTTTATGTATGAATCTAAAGTTATAGGAACGTCTTATTTACTAAACACGGTCAGCACATTATGGCCGTCTCGAGATAATTGATGCTGACTGTTTTTTTTTTAAATTAATAATACTTCCAAAATATTTAGCCCTTTTTTATATGTGGATGACGCTATTATGTTTGTATTACGGACAAGTATGTTACGGATAGAGTTTAATAAGTTTCCATGTGTAATTTGTAATTAATTGAGACTTAATAAAGCTATGGTCAGAGATAAGTAACGTGAGTCACTTTTTAAACGTGAGATTTTTTTAAACATGTTATAGTATATCCAACATAATTATGCATGTATTCGGTTTGATTAGGAACACAGTCAAGTGACGTGATTACGTAAATAATATTGGTTCGCTGTAATTTAGATCTATGTATTTTAGATCTGCTGAATGCTTCTGGGATTGATTGCCAGGATTGAAACCCGACCGAAATGACATCATTCGGCGATTCTACCGCTGAGCTATGAGCGATCGTTAGAAGAAGGCAGATTTTAGCGTGTGATATGCCATGTATACATATGCCAGTAACTGAGAATGTTCTAATTCACTACTGAAAGAATGATGCGTAAATGCTAGAGTAGCTACTGTTTTTTCAAAGTTTACCATTCTTCCAGGGTGTGAGAGCGTATATATATATATATATATATATATATATATATATATTTATTTTTATTTTTTTATTTAAATACTTTAATCCAAGCGGAAAAAGCAGGAAGGTAAATTCCAAAACCCGATCCTAATTAATATTAAATATTAAATATTAATATTAAAAAATGATACAGGAGGAGAGCTCCATGTAATAAATATTACAGAGCAAATATAAATTAAATTAAATTAAATTTTTTTCAATTTGAAAACATTTAATTTAATATAATATATATATATATATATATATATATATATATATTGTTTTAAACATATACTCTAACAAGATATCAATAAAATTTGTACAAAAAATGTAATAAAAGAAAAATATAAAAAAATATAATAAAAGAAAAATATATAATTATTCAATAATTTTATAAATTAATTTTCTTTATTGAAAACATATCTTCATGGATATTTCTTCATAAATTTATAAACAATATTTGTCATCGTCCTCAATTTCAATAAAGTTTATGATCTATCGAAATCGAAGAGTTTTACTTATTTAAATCATTTGCACAAACGTTTCTGAAAAATGACAAATTCAGTGAACAGATCGTTCATTAAATTATAAATGCTGAAAACCACATTTAAATCGGATATTTCATTGATTTATTTTTTTGGTATATTTTGAAAATATGAATAGTATTGTAAAACTTACAAAGTAATTTCATAAAATATGCACCAGATTTGGTGAGGTCTAACATTAAAGCTTCAACATTGTTAGTAGGAATTCAAAATTTGTTGACGATATTTTTAATTCTTGATAATGACCGAGGTGATCAAAATTGCTTCAACAAATACAACAAAATCCTGAACTCTGAACATTTTTAAAAATTCGGATGTGAAACAATGATGACACACATTGTCAGTTAAGTGGAATACAACTTGTTTTAATATATCTAAATAGTGAATATTAGATTTGAATACATATGTACATGATTAAATCATATAATTGTCTACAGAGACATTATAAATATATGTATAGATTATATGAGACACACGTCATAAACTACGTGCGAAATATCACCAGCTAAATGGCGACTAAGAACAGGAGGATTGTCTTGTTGCTAATTTTTACGGATTCTGACAGACACAATGCTTACCAAGATTAACGGTGACTAAAGGTAATCATGATATATTCATCGGGTACATTTTATGATTTTTAGTTTTTCATATGCATCAATTACAACATTGCTGAATTAGTTTCGATTATAAACAATACATTAATGAACGAAACCTCACCTCTTCAGTTGTTTTACACATGCCAATATATATATATATATATATATATATATATCAATCCTGGGTTAAAAGTGATCGGAGTCTAACCGTACTGATGCGCTTTGATATAGCGAAACAGATCTGTCTGCGGATGACTATTTACCCACTCACACCCTGATTGAGCACTCTGGAAGAATGGTAGACTTTGATAAACAGTAGCTACCCTAGCATGTACTCATCGCTCATTCAGTAATGAATTAGAGCACTCTGGCTATTGGGTGGGTTTAATGACAATATATATGCAAAAAAGTCTGCCTTCTTCTACCGAGGGCCCATAGTCCAGAGGTAGAATCGCCGGCTGACACCAATTCGATCGGGTTTCAATCCTGGATTAAAAGCAATCGGAGTCTAACCGTACCGATGAGCTGTGATACAGCGAAACAGATCTGTCTGCGGATGACTATATATATATTATGGAATGTTACGGAATGTTACGGAAAGATTCGGAATTGAATTAACCAACGTATATTTTATTTGTTTGAAAATTACTTTTAATGGATATTCATATTGACGTAGATACTCTGTTTTATATATATATATATATATATATATATATATATATATATATATATATATATAATTAAACAGTATACATTTATGTACATATTTACTGGCTTGAATATGCAAGAAATCTTGTTAGAGAACTATACATCCTCCGATAAGATTCGAACCTGAAACCCCTTGTAGATTGTTTTGACTTATCTTACGCACTCGAACACGAAGGATTTTATAGTTAGATCAATTGACGGTTTCGTCTAGGTCTGTCAAGGGTCGCAAGTTCGAATTCTGGTGGAGTAAGCATATTTTCCTAACAAGATTTCTCGAATATTCAGGCCGGTAGATATATAGAAATACATAATATTTAATTAAAAAAATTGAGTATCTACCCAAATACAATTATGTATTAAAAATGCTCAAACAAATAAATTAATATATATTCGCTTTTTAATATATTTACAATGTGTAACATCAAGCAGCACACTTTTATTTCTTTAATTAAATTCTGTACTTACAGAAACATTTTCAAATATATATATATAGGCGGTGATGGATAAATTGTTGTCAAACTTAAGCAAAAATGAAAAATAACACTGATGTCTTATATTAACAGATATATTTACCAAAATTACACAAAAATATATTGAAAATTTAGTCAATAAAGTCACCATTGGTTTTTTACCACAGCATCCTGACGACTTCAGAATCTCCTGCACCTCTTCTGGATGGTCTTCTTGTTTAACTTGATGAATGCTGTTGTAATTCTTGCCTTCAGTTCAACTTTAGTCTTACAAGAGGTTTTGTTGGTCTCTCGCTCAACTGCGTTCCACCAATAATAATCAATCAGGTTTTAGTCTGAGGACTTAAGTAGCCAGATGTAAGGGTGATGTACTCGCAGATGTTGCTTGAGAGCTATGGCTGGGTTCACCTGTTAGTGGGACATGGTGCAGAGTCCTGTTTCCAGACATAGCACTCCAGGCAGCACTACCTCTGCAAGTAACTTGATGCAAACCACCGTGTTTAGTTTGTGACCTTCAACAACAAATTCGAAAGTTCATTTACATTAACGATCTCCCCGTTGCTATAATTCCCAAGTAGGCATGTACGACACAGCTGTTTACTCTCGCCCCACCCAAAATCTGGTGAGAGTGACAAAGCGAGCCTCGCTGCTGAGCTTGAGAAGGACCCCAAATCCGTGGTAGACTGGGAGTAAGAAATGGCTCGTAAATTTTAATGCTTCCAAAACGAAGCTGCTATCTATTAACCATCATAGACAATCGCACCTACCTCCCATTAGCATGGACCAGGCTTGCATCCCAGAGAGTAAAACACTACGCCTCCTTGGTCTCACACTTTCAGCGGACCTCAAATTGAATGACTATATCGAATCCATTGCTAAATCCGCTGCTATGAAAGTCGGTTCTCTGTTCAGGGCCAGGAAGTTTTTTTCCGTCTGAGTCCATCCTGCACATATATAAATCTACCATCCGCCCGTGTATTAAATACTGCTGCCACATCTGGTCGGGTGCCCCTGCTAGTCACCTCGGGGTTCTTGACAAAATCCAACGGAGAATCTGTGATCGATACCGACTTGGCAACTCAGTCGCTCTCTCACCGGTGTAACTTGGCTTCTCTCTGCCTCTTCTATAAATACTTTCACGGCTTCTGCTCCAATTAACAGAGACCACTGGTACTTTGGCTCCGGCCTTCGGGCTGGTGTCCAAAATACCCAAAATAAGAGCGAATAAAACAAGTTTAAGACCAGTTTAGACCGGTTTTGAACCTGTCCACCGTGTACGCGCTCAGGTTTCCAACGTTAAAAAATACCTTGTGTTACATCACACTCAAGTGGTGGGGGAATAGTAAATATCACTTAGATCACTGGTGCCTCCTAGGTATGAATTTACACGAGCTACTAGATTAGCAACTAGGTCCCACCCTTTTACAGTGAAACCAATAAAATGTAACCGCAATTTCTAGTCTGACGGCTTCTTTTCAGGCACTTCCCACCTGTGGAATTCCCTTCCTTATACTTGCTTCCAAAACACCTACAATCCCCTGGAATTTAAATGTAAGGTTAATAGACAATTCCTATCACACTAACACGCATCCATTCTCTCAAACTATTTTCCCATCTACCCTACCCCCATCCTAGGTATTCTCATCCGTCTATTACCCTCCTCCTGACAACTAACCCCTCTTTCCCCTATTTATCCCTCTGCGTAACAGTGGCAGTAGAATGCTTTGTTTGGGGTGAGACGTTTAAAAAAAAATTACTTACCAGAACGAACCAAAGGGAATTTTCCGAGCTACCGTAATCACCATTAGACTAATTCAGGTCTTTCCGAATCCGTCACGGTGATCTTTTCCTCAAAGACGGTGTTCAATTGACCCTACTTTACTGCAAAATCGATAAAATCATAATCAATTAACACGTTTACACGAAAGTAAAATATAACTGAGCGATAAAATATTAATCTTGCTCAGTATATCTTTATCTCATATCTATCTATCTATCTATCTATCTATCTATCTATCTATCTATCTATATATATATATATATATATATATATATATATATATATATATATAATCAAATTCAATCTAGTCAATTTCATCTGTTTTTTTTTTGTTGTTTTTCTTTTCATCATCTTTTTTTATAAATATCCCTATTGTGATAACTGTAAATCTGCGAAGAATGATGAAACATTGTAAGGAACCTGACGTGGCTGAATTACTGATTAAAGCACTCTCTAGATACATTCGTCTTTGTGAATTATTTTTTCTTTTAATTAGAGTAGCATTTTTAGGTTAAAATTGTGGTTATTTTCAGTGAACAACCAATGCTTTTTGTGCGTTGTTTTTTTTAATGTCTTTTTTGTGTTCATAGAGTCTTTTGGAAAAAAATTTCTTGTTCTTTCTCCAATATATTCTTTCTGGCAATCCTATCGGTTGATAGAGTAGATTCATCCTTTAAGTTGTGGATTGTTATTTTGTTTTTGCATTTGATTAAGTCTTTTATTATTTTAGATGTAGTTGTGACATATTTTATGCTGAGTTTGCATAAATTCTTTACGAATCTAGTTGTGATCGAGTTAGTGTTGAGAAGAATATATGTTTTTGATTAACTGGTCTTTGTCGACACATGGCCCAGTGGATAAAATCGTTATCTGAATCCAGTGACTTTATTCAAATAGTTGTGAGTTCAATACCTAACTCCGGCAGAGGAGAACAAATAACTTAGGGAGTTGAGTTAGATGGAGATAACTGTTACTGAGATAGTCGAAAGAGGCAGGGAACTAGAACAATCTACCCTGGTAAACGAAATAAAAAGTCCATTTCGAAATTCCAATCACCTGAAAAATTCGGAGCGTACAACAGCCGATACATTGTGAATATGGTAATGAAAATTTGGACAACAGTCCGAACATTGCACATTATGTACACTACCTGCCATTCCAGTTTATCTTTAAAAGAAACTATGTATTTCATATTATTTTTAAGTGGATAATCTAATCTAAACTTATTTAAAAATGGAACTTTGTGTGTGTGTGTGTGTGTGTGTGTGTCCGTTACCTATAGACTGCGAAACGGCTGAACCGATTTTCTTGAAAATTTACACAGTTGTACGATAAGCGTCTGCGAGTGTTCTTAGCTAGGTTTTGTGTTGAGATACTCCCGATAAATATCGATAATCGATAATCGAAAAAATCGGGTTATAGAAGGAGTGGACCGAATTTAATCAGATTTGATACACTCATAGACAAAGACATAAGAAACGATATTCAGAAGTTTCAAGGTTGCAGTTCTTACAATAGTGCAGAAAATCGATAATATATATATATATATATATATATATATATATATATATATATATATATATATAAGGCAAGATGTTTGTGTGTGTATCTGTTTATCTGCCTGTATGTCTGTATTTTTTTCAGCTCTTTTATTTTAGTTTTTGCTTCGGGTTTGGCTCTAAGTAGGTATAATTGTAGTTCTTGGTATCAGCCATGATACCATTTACTCAGGAGACTTATTTAGCCTTAAAAATTCAGTTTATGACAAAAAACTTATTTGATATCGATACCAGGAAATCAAAATTTGATTTACATCCATTCATTTTTCTTTCAGTCTACGGTTTCGCTTTAACTGGAAACAACTATTGCTTTTTAGTCTTTCGTGCCAACGTCCAAATAGTCTGAGCTCCAGGACCATGGATTAGTTTTAAAGCTTTCATTACACCATAGCAAGCCGGGCTATCCTGCTAGTATGCAAAAATAGTAAGAGGTGTAAGACAATGATGTGACTTCTCACCGGGTCTATTCAAACTATAGACAGTTCTGAGAAAAATAAAAACCCTGCCAGGATTCATCATTAGTGTTCACAATCTTAACAAAACAAGATATGCAGATGGCAGAGTTCTGGTAGCAGACACGGAAAGCAAACCACAAAACCTCCTACAGAATGTAGCTAAGGAAAGCGAGAAGAAAGGACTAAACATAAACTACAAGAAAACTGAATGCATGTTCATCAGTAAAAAGAGGAGCCCAAAAGGACAACTGCATATCGGGAATATAAGCATATACAGACATTTAAATACATGCGAAGTGTTCTCTTAAAGTACGGAAAGGATGGTGCAACACTGAGGCCCAAAACGTACTGGGATGACCAAAGACACATTCTAAAAGCTAAGCAATGTATTAAGAGACAGGAAAATTTTGTTGAAAACAAAGAAAAATGTACTGAACTGATCCGTGATATTTGTCCTCCTGTACGGCAACGAATGCATGGCTTCAACTTATAAACCTGATAAAAAGCTTACAGGAACACGAGGTATATAAGTCCCAGAAATTCAATCGCTGTTGTCTTCGAGGACACATAGTCCGAATGATATAGGCATTGGTAACTTGACCCAAAGAGTTGTGAGTTCAATACCAAGCTACAAGTGATGAACAAGTAACTTAGAGAGTCAGTTTACCAGAAGCGGCTTCACACAAGGAATGATAATTATATATCCCAGTGACGTAATAAAGGGTTCGGTTTAAAATTCCTAGTGCCTGATAAAAGCCGGAGCGTACAACGTCCGAAACGTCTCGGAGATAGCAATGAAGATGAATAATGTAAATAGTGTTTATACTTATTCTGATCAACTGGTGTTGTATATTTATCTATAATGTTTCTAAGGTAAACCATTTTGCTTATATTTAACGTGTTTTTGGCTTTTATAAAAAATGTTAATGAACATTTCTGTATGTTCAGCATAGCTATTAGTTACATTAGAAAGATATAATCTGATCTGGTGATCGATGAGGTAGTTCGGAAAACCTTTTTTAAAGAGTGATTAAGTTCTTTAAAGAAAAGGCACTTGACTCTACATGTTTCTCTACCCATCCTTACAAGAACATCAGATTGGTTGACCATTACATACCTTATCTCTCTTGCCATCAATGTGCCCCGTGAAGATTATGTTTTGCAAGCTTTCCTTCAACAAGAAATTTCAGCTGTCTCTTCCAGATTCTGTATATGTTTTCTTTGTGTTGACATTCCTTTAAGACATCATCATTGCTTATTTCTTCCGTTCAGGGTGTTATCAGTATCTTTATGTAGAACCATATTTATTTACCTCCAGTTTTCTTTTCATTGGAGGAGAGACCGTCCAACATTTAGAGAGTCAGTTAATGCCATACATGATACACGCTTCGGGTGATCATGTTTCGAAAAAGACATGACTGACTAGGCAGAAAATTATCCCGCAGTAGGTTGCCATTGCTTTTTTAGGTAGACTGGTTGCTAGCCAATGCTATAGAACCCAATCTCTCCTATTATTTAACCCATAACTGGAGGGAAGAGACGGATTAATACCTTTCCCAAGGGTATTTGTGCGAAAGTGAATGCAAGGAATTCAACTGAAATTTGAACTCGGCTCCCCGATTTGTCATTCCGTGTCGATATCCACTGCACATTCACTGCTATACAAGAGGATATCACATAGCAATCTAGCACCGCTATCATTGTTTCTAACGATATATTTTCTCTTTCTCAGTACGTTGTTTTGTTTTGAAAATGACTCTTTCTCTATTTCAATGCGAATTCTAATTGTAGTGTCATATTGTGGTGTCATATTTTCAGTAAAAGACTCGAGAGTTCTAAGCCTAATGAGACGACTCACAAGCATACGGGACTTGGAAGAATCTGCTTTTTGTCCTTATATTACGCTTTAAGCTTCGTTCACTTGAAACCCATATCCACACATATAAAACGCAATATGTTATCAATGTATCTTGCTGTTCCAGAGATTTTCAATCGCAGTCGTCCATGGAAATGGGCTTGCCATTATGTCTTCGGGGGCCTATTAGGATTAAATCGACTGTTATCGCCAAAAATTTAGTTTATTAAAATGTTATGTATTTCGTTTCTTACTATGATTGTTCAGTCAAAAGAAACTTAATATATGCTTATTGCAGTTTCGTTCGCCATTTTCAATCTTGTGAATAAATATTACTAGCATAAAATGAAACACACACATACACACATACGCGCACTCAACTGCGTGCACACACACAAACGCCCGCACAAACGCCCGCATAAACGCAGGCACACGCGCGCATGTAGGCACACGGGCGCAGGAAACCACACACGCACATAGTTACACGGGCGCACGAACACACACACATATACGCCTGTGCACACAAAAACGCACATACACATACACATACGCGTACACACACAGCAACGCTCATATACAGAAACTGATATTCATAATATATATATATATATATATATATATATATATATATCGCATAGAGTGCTCGACGGAATATAGCAGAGGTGTTACGTTAATATTAATAATTATAGTTATCACACACCAGTAGTAAAACATGGAGAAATAGCACACACACACACACACACACACACACATATACACACACACACACACATACACGCACACACACACATTTATATATATATATATATATATATATATATATATATATATATATATATAAAATCTCTTCCGTTTTGGGAATCAATGGCTAAATTTCTATTTTTACACTGACGTTCAAAATTTGATTTCGTCTCTATACTACAAAATTGTTTTCAGTGATTTTGATTCAGTTCTACGGGTCATCTAGTTCTTTTTTGTTGCTTTTGGAATATTATTTTTTGCAATGGTTCGAGAACTTTTTACTTTTTAGCGCGTTTGAATTTAGTGACTCGGTGTTTGTGTCTACCTTTTTCATGTGGTTTTGTTGATGTGAGGCTTGTATTTTCTTTATAAATATTTCTTTCTGCATCATGAGCGTGTCATAATCTGCAGTTTGATAAATAGGCATTACACTAAATTTCCATCCAGTACATTCGGGTAAGAGTTGGGAAAAGTACAATTTAGCTTAATGTTACTTCTGTGCAGATCTACTCTTTTATTCAGGCCTTGTGTCACCCCTTCGTATATTTTTGCATATTCATCGCATTTTAGAGCATAGATTACGTTTTTAGATTTGCAACTCAGATGTTCTTTCTATTTCGAATGTAGACGTGTTTTCGAACTTGAAGTGTTTTCCTTCTATTATTATCATACATAGCCCTCATCTTTTTTGTTGCATTTTGTGACCCTCCCCCACCATGTTGTGTGTTGCTCGAATTTTGATGAGGTTAGTATGTTTTTTAAATTTTGGGGTTTACGTTTGCTTTTGTAGTGTGTGGACATGTATGCTAGAATGTTTTCTTCTTTTTCATTTTTTTTATTTTTTTTATTTTTTCTTCCGGAGAGATTCTAATGGTATTTCTTTTGCCAATTGGAAACCCTTGTTTATTTGCGGAGTTTTTTTTTCGTAGTTCCTCTAGGCGTATTTTGCGAAGGATTTCGTCAGCTACAAATTCGTCGTGGTTAGGAGCACAGGATGGATTTTAAATAATTTTAGAATGATGACTCTTGAAATGGAGGTATTGATTGATGTCTATGGATTTATGGTAAATTTCTGTGATGATGTAGTTGTTTTTTTTTGTTTTTGTTTTTCATGAGTATGTCTAGGAATGGCAATTCATTATAGCTACATTCTAGAATGAATTTAATTTTGGGGTAGAAGTTTTGGAGTAGATTGTGAAGTTTATTTATGTCTCCTCATGTTGATCTCTAACAGATAAAACAATGATCTAGATATTTCTTCCATGATTTAGTGAATTCTGTATTTATGTCGTCTCCATATTTGTGTCCCATTTGGTCATATAAGTTTCTTCTAGATATGCTATCGATATGGCAGCGACACAAATACAATTATGGACACTTAATATATCATACAAGAAGATAGTAAGCAACGTTCACAGCTTCTCGCAATTTGTCTTATACACACACACACACACACACACACACACACACACACGCACACAGACACACACACACACACACACACACACACGCACACACGCATATATATATATATACATACACGAAAAAATCTATAAGTGAGCCACTACTACTGTATTTTCGTAATTTCGTATCGAGCACTTTTTCTGGTGTTTAGGTTCCGTTTTGGGTTTTTTTTTCTTTCCTGCGGATGCTTGACTGTTTGTTCTTGTTCCGCTGGTTTCTTTTTTTTTCACCCCCATTATCCGACGACATATTACGCCGAATTTTAACGGATTTAGGTTCTGTTTGTTGACATTTTCAAATATTTATGTTTATTTTGATTAGTGTAAACTTACGGATTCTAATTTATTGGTATTATATATATATGTATATATATATATATATATATATATATATATATATATATATATATATATAGTACACTAAATCTAAAAATGAACCAACACCGACCGCGGTTTCACACAACGGATCGTCAGTGTGAAACCGCGGTCGGTGGTGGCTCATTCTTAGATTTAGTGTACTGTATTCTTGCTCTACTTTCGTACTTTCGTATAGAGCACTTTACTGTTAAGGTTTAGTCTTGGGTTTTTTTCTTTCAAACAAGCACTTGAAACAGTGTTCTTGTGCTTGGTTTGTTTCTTTTTTTCTTCCCTTTTATTTAACCTACGAGGTAGTCCTCATTGGGTTATTGACGATTTAAGTTACTGATAGGTTAGCATTGGTTTTTCGGACATTAGTCTTTAATAATTAGTGCTGATTTATTGTACTTATATATATATATATATATATATATATATATATATATATATATATATATATATATATAGTGTGTGTGTATACACTGGTTATATACAACACGTTAAAATTTCCGTCCTCTGATTCCATGCGCTTATGGCTGAGGGGATAGCGACTCCAACTGACACCAGATCGGTCGAGTTTCGATCCCGGCCGGAAGCAAGTGGGTGTGTCTGGCCACGCTGATGAGCTGTGATACAGTAAAGCAGGCTTGTATGTGGATGTGTAATATATATATAGTAACCTTTTTTCAAACATCTTTTATTAAATACGGATGACAAAGAAGATTTAATTAATTTTTGATAAGTTATTGGCATGAAAAATAAATTACTAAATCACAGTTCAAACATAAGTAAAATAATAACAGCACCGGAGACAAAACACACATGTAAATGGCTATAGAAGTCGCGGAAAGCGCTTGGGACAATAAAAATTATGGACAATTTTGATATTTTTTAGCAGCTACAACGCAGAAAAATGTTAGGATGCTGAAAACTGAAAACAAAATTGCATCTTCAATCTCACTTTTCCGCCGTATGACTATCTACGCTCTCACACCCTGATTGAGCACCTTGGAAAAAATGGTAGACTCTGAAAAACAGTATCTACTCTAGCATCTACGCATCTTTTCTTCAGTAATGAATTATAACACTCTTAGATACTGGTGTATGTTTAGATGGTATATCACACGCTAAAAGTTTACACTCTTTTACCGAGCGCCCATAGCTCAGAGTTAGAATCTTCGACTGATGACATTTCGGTTGGGTTTCGATTCTGGCTAAAAGCAATCGGATGTCTAAAAGTAATGAGCTGTTAAACAGATCTGTCTGCGGATGACTATGCATATATAATTACTGTTAAGCATTTTTTGGTCATAATTATAGCAGACCGTTACACATTTGTATTAAATACGTTCTCAATACAGATATATTGTCGTGTTTTTTCATCGTTTTTATTTGGAAACGAGTTACTTCCGCAAACTAGGTTGCAAAATTTCAGTATCTTCAAGCGACGTATTTTCCAGCGTTTTCGAACGTACAACAGGGATATTTACGAACGCGCGACTGAAAATTTGAAATAACCGAAAATTTCAAAATTAGAAAGAAATTGCTTAAGGATTTTAAACACTTTCATCGAGGTTTATATTATAGCGGGGTATCTTATCTATTATTTTCCCGTTAGTAGTGGAAGTCCGTTCTAGTGAAGGGTAATTGTATACTGTTGCAGGTTAACGGAATTTAGCCTTGTGGTAGGTAGCCCACTATAAATCATAAAATGATTATAAAATCAAGAAAAGCAATTTGAGTAGAAAATAACATTTATATATATACACATATGAATTAATGTTTTTACAATTAAAGTAATACTTGGATATAGGTTCAACGGAAGTTAAAATATCCATGGCAAATAATAAGCTGAAAGAGATTTAAGGCTTAGGATTGTGGGGAGCGTGTAAATGAGGAATGTCTTTGATGTAGTCGATCCTTAGGTCAGTAAGTAGTTTTGAGACAGGGATGAAGGAAGGAGAGGTGAAGAGACGAGCATAGCAGCCACTTGACTTGGTCAAGGGAGACATTAATTACCCACGCCTGTCACCGTAGGTCTGTCTGCTGGGTGCTTTCTGTCTCGGCTTTTTATTTCGGCTTTTTGGATCGCAGGTGAGCATTTGGGATTTCATATTTATATCTGATTCTGGGCTTCCCATTGGCTGATAAATAAAATTCGCGTAGGCTCGCGAAATGGAAATTTAATATTTGATTAATTTTTATTTTTCAGCCGGAACATCTGCGCGAACCTGGATGCGCACAGACGACTTTTGGTCATTTGCATTTTTGTCCTGAGAGGGCAAATATCCGGTCCATCGCTTTTGCTCGGTCGGTATCACCACAATATAATCCTAAGATTTTTTTATTTTATTTTTTTGTTCTTTGATTGTGTGTGTGTGTGTGTGTGTGTGTGTGTGTGTGTGTGTGTGTGTGTGTGTGCGCGCGATTATCTGTGGACATTATTTCCGATCTTTCATTTAATTTGTTCTGGAAACAAAAAACATTACTAAATTAAAGATCAGAAATAATATAAAGAAGAAAGAAAGAAAGAAACTGGATATGAAAAGCAAAATTCAGTTTAATATAAAGCCTTTTAATATTTTCTAATCATAATGCAATTATAACTCTCCATATATTTTAATAATGTTATTTATAAAGGTTAATATTCATCAGGTGCAGAATATGATAAGTGAATTTCAGAGCCGCATGACATTTTAACAATGTTTACCGTATGCAACCGGAAAAACATGGTGTTTGTAAAGGAAGAGTTTCTCTTAAGTCCGCCTTTACTCTGTTTTCAAAAATATTTTTAGAACTGTAATAAAATTAAAGCAAATGAAACTGGATTTATGCATTCCTCTTCTCATGAAAAAGGTGTATAATATATTTCAAATGCATATGAAATAATAAAACTTACAGAATATTTGACACAATTGTTTTCGGCTGCAGCAAAACTCTCTAAAACCGTTCTACGCATGACGTCAAACACAATACGCGTATATCTCAAGTTAAAATGTAGTTTTATAAAAGTCGAATGAACACAAGAAAGAACAAAACGCTGGAGAAGTCAACGGGAACGAAATAGTCTATCATTCCCAAGAAGTTATAGACATTTAATGATAATAAAAAATAAGTCTATTAAAAGTCATTAACATCGACGCTCTGAAGATGACATAGTAATTTAAAATTAGTCACAGAATACTGTTATTAACAACAAGATAATAGACAATACATAATTAGTTTAATTTTAGAAAGTCCATTTTAACAAAAATATAATCAAGGTTAAATTAAAGTTAAATTAATTTCTGTTATCAGAATTCGAACTTACTTCTTCACCTCTGATTTGATAGGACAATTCTTTATTTTTTGCATAGCGTTTAACGCAGACATTTTGCAAAACCTACATCATGAGTCATTGATAGTCTCAGGATATTCATTTGTCTGAACTGTGTATCGCATATTATTTGTTGTATCTGTTTGCTGGAGTCATTATTAGAGAGGTTTATACTGAGTTAATGAACTGAAAAACGTTACTATTACTCCTAACATTTTAATATGATTAAATTCACTCAGTCAGTTAAATGCCATACGTGATACACGCTTGGGCGATCATGTCTCGAAAAAGACATGACTGACTGGGCAGAAGATTATCCTGCAGTAGGTTGCCATTGCTTTCTGCAGTAGACTGGTTTGCCGACTAAAGCTACTGAACCCAATATGTGTTGTTATTTAATCCATAACTGGAAGGAAGAGACGGACTAATACCTTTCCCAAGGGTATTTGTACGTAAGTGAATGCAAGGAATTCAACTGGAATTCGAACTTGGCTTCCCGATTTCTCGTTCCAAGCCGATATCCACTGCACCACGACGCACATCCTTGTGTATATCGCACATGATTAAATTAGAGATCTTAAACGCGATGAACTTTCTCAGTAACGAGAATGATACCTTTGGATGTGGTTTCCGGCTTTCTCTTTTCAAATCTTCTCACTTTTTTTTTTTTTTCAATTGGAGTAGATAGATCTAACTATCGCCCGGTTCACTCCACCCATGTCTATTGAACAGGTGAAGAGGCTCATCCCTTGTTCCCTGTTTAGGATGTGGTTTCCGGCTTTCTCTTTTCCAATCTTTTCACTTTTCCTTATTTTTTTTCAATTGGAGTAGATAGACTGAACTATCGCCCGGTTCACACTCCACCCACCTCTATTGAACAGGTGTAGAGACTCATCCCTTGTTCCCTGTTTAGGATGTGGTTTCCGGCTTTCTCTTTTCCAATCTTTTCACTTTTCCTTATTTTTTTTCAATTGGAGTAGATAGACTGAACTATCGCCCGGTTCACACTCCACCCACCTCTATTGAACAGGTGTAGAGACTCATCCCTTGTTCCCTGTTTAGGATGTGGTTTCCGGCTTTCTCTTTTCCAATCTTTTCACTTTTCCTTATTTTTTTTCAACTGGAGTAGATAGACTGAACTATCGCCCGGTTCACACTCCACCCACCTCTATTGAACAGGTGTAGAGGCTCATCCCTTGTTCCCTGTTTAGGATGTGGTTTCCGGCTTTCTCTTTTCCAATCTTGTCACTCTTACGTAGCCCCCTGCACACCAGTGGCCTTACCGCCTTGCCCGGGGTGATATGATTACAAAGAAAACAAAATTACGTAGCCCCTTGAACATCAGTGGCGTTATAGCCTTGCTCGGGGTGATACGATTAAAAAAAAAAAAACAAAGCTTTATTCCTCAGTGAAACACTTAACTTATTTTTCTCCACCTCTTTATCATGTTTATTGGTACTTTAAGCAACTCCGAAAAGAAGAACGATGATCCAAATGTGTCCTTGGTGTCTTATCAACATTTTTTCTGTGGTGAATCATCTAATCCTGACAAAACTGTATCTAGTGTCAACTACCACCCACTTACACGAAGGATGTGACACGATATTCTCTCAGGTTTTCTTCTTTTTTGCGAAAACATTGTAGGCAGAATAGGGTCCCTGTCGATGACCTTAGCATAAACATAATTTATTTGATTGTTAGGAATGTTTGACCTATGACCATCGTTTAAAAGTACCAACATTCACAACTAAAAACAACTTGCTTGTTTCCTCTCTTTTGCTTTAACTCCCACCTCAAGTCGGCAAATTTCATATTTTGATATTGCCAGGACGCACACGCACACAGAAAGATGCTCCTTTAGGACACTATTTATTACTAGCAGTGTAGCCCGACGTTGCTCAGGCGTAATGAAAGCTTTAAAACTTTAATCAATAGTAATAGTGCTGAGACTCTTTGGACGTTGGCACGAAAGTCTAAAAAGCAATAGTTGTTTCCAGTTAAAACGAAATCGTAGACTGAAAGAAAAATGAATGGATGTAAGTCAAATTTTGATTTCCTGGTATCGATATCAAATTTTCTGCACTATTGTAAGAACTGCAACCTTGAAACTTCTGAATATCGTTTCTTATGTCTTTGTCTATGAGTGTATCAAATCTGATTAAATTCGGACCACTCCTTCTATAACCCGATTTTTTCGATTATCGATTTTCGATATTTATCGGGGGTAACTCGACACAAAACCTAGATACGAACACTCGCAGACGCTTATGGTATAACTGTGTAAATTTTCAAGAAAATCGGTTCAGCTGTTTCGGAGTCTATAGGTAACGGACACACACACACACACACACACACAAAGTTCCATTTATAAAAAAGTTTAGATATTAGTCTCGCAAACTATTGATCGTGAGTGTGTAGTGCACTATAAGAGCATTCTCCTACAACAATTAAACTGAGAATATGCACGGTGTGTAATCTACTCGGAACGATAAATCGGGGAGACGAGTTCGAATTCCAGTTGAATTCCTTGCATTCACTTACGCGCAAATAACCTTGGGAAAGGTATTAATCCGTCTTTTCCCTCCATTTATGGGTTAAATAGCAGGACAGATTGGGTTCCATAGCAACTTGCTGGAAACCAGTCTACCGTAGAAAGCAGCGGCAACCTACTGCGGGATAATCTTCTACCCAGTCAGTCATGTCTTTTTCGAGACATGATCGCCCAAAGCGTGTCTCATGTATGGCACTTAACTGCCTGAGTTCAGTTTCAGATCTAGTGGGTATACTAAAATCAAGCAAGTACAAAAATTTAAGTACTTCGGAAGTGTTCTAACGGAAGACAGACAGCTCCGAAGGCGAATTAGAATAGCCAAGGACGCATTCCAGAAGCTGAGCAGAGTATTAAATGACAGAAAATTTCGCTATTTAATCCATAACTGGAGTGAAGAGTCGGATTAATACACTTCCCAAGGGTATGATATGTGAGTAAGTGAATGCAAGTAATTCAACTGGGATTCGAACTCGGCTAGCGATATTTATAACTTCTTTAGAGGTATTTGTATCTAAAAGAATGTAGCGAATTCAACTATGAATTCGAACAAGGTTCTCCGAGTTTGAATTTTGAGCAGTTATCTCTTACACCACAACTCACATATTTAGAAACAAAAGAAAAAAGAAAGAAAGCAGGAATATATGGTTTTTATAATTCTATAAAAACATTTTTACATCTACAAGACTATTGTAGAGGATTTAACCTGTTTATTTAAAGCCCAATTTTAGCAATGCAGAATAATTTGTTTAGCCAATTTTTATGGTGTCTATAATTTGATTCACAAGATTAGCAAATAGGTCCCACCTTTTTACTGTAAAAACAAAAAAAATGTAAACACAAATTCTACTCCAGTAGCTTCTTTTCTCGCACTTCTCACCTATGGAATTCGCTTCCGTTTACTTGCTTTCCCGACAGCTAAAATCTTCAAGAATTTAAATGTAAAGTCAATAGCTAGGTCATATCTCCCCTCTCTCACGCTTCTCTCTCTGTCCACTCCACTCTGATCAGTATTCTCATCCTTCTCTTACCCAGTTCCTGACATCCCCTATAACCTATCACTGTTTCTCATAACTTTCTTCCTAAGTAAACCCCTGTGCACCTGTGGTAGTAAACTGCCTTGTTTGGGGCGATATGATAATAAATAAATACGATTACAGTGATCTTGTTGTCTTCTCTCTCTAAAAACTCTGAATTATCTTCTCATTCTTATAAAATAGATTGTTTCGGTTATCTGTTTTGTCTTCATCAGGCGCTGTATTGATTTATATACGAAAGATATCGTAATCTAAAGTGTAAATTGTAAATTAGGAAAAAGTCGGTTTGATAAACAGATTGGTAGTTCACATATTACAATGACCTGACCTTTAAATTTGTTGGCAGGTTTTGAGCATATTACTAACCAAACAGGCCCTAGCTTGCCGAATGAGACGAACTAATTTCTTTCTTTCAAAGCAGGAATAATATGAATTACTTAATTATAATCTTCATGAAAGGTAGCCTGTAGAAGTTGCTAAGACAACGGTCTCACGAAGGTCAAGATACGTTCATTGAAACGTTCTGATAAGTGTAAACGAGAAGGAAGCTATATGGCAATTTTATATCTTTTACGCGAGATAGCGAGCTAAATGTGTTCGTCTTGAATGAAAAGTACCAGCTGTATATTTTGTCGCAGATCTTGCAGCTTATAAAAGCTGATCAAATATTTAAAATATAACGACTGTCAGTATAAAACTAATCAAACTATGAAGCAATTGATAAACTTCGTCGGTGACAAAAAATAAGAGTACTCAACGGTTATGTAACATCAGTCAGTCAGTTAATTGCAATACGTGATACACGCTTGGGTGATCATATCTCGAAAGAGGCATGAATGACCGGGCAGAAAATCTTTCTGCAGTAGTTTGCCATTATTTTCTGCAATAAATTGGTTACCAATCAAGGCTAGAGAACCCAATCTGTCCTGTTATTTGACCCATAGGTGGAGAGAGGTGATAGATTAATACCTTTCCCAAGGGTATTTACACGTACGTGAATACAGCAAATTCGCTCCGAGCCGATATCCATTGTAAGACATCACACATCCAGTGTAATATCAGTCCTTCTATTTGGCAGTAAATGTTGAAGATTTTCATCGTATTTATATTATTTAAATTGTTTGGGCTGTTGTCCTCATATTTATCGTCACATTGACAACTTTTCAGTCGTTATACGCTTCGGCCTTCTTCAGGTCGTATTTCGAATTTCCAACCGAAAACAGAATTTTTAATCTGTATATTCATAGGAATTTTATAAGTTTCAGTAAGAGAGACACGCAATTTCTTGGACACATAATGAGATCTGAATTCATCTGAAGCTGTTAACGTTCTGATGCTATAATTATGTAACTTCAAAAAATTAAACCTCAAGCCTGCCATTACTTTCAAAATTTGTTTGAATTTATGCTGTAAGTCTCCTGACTTATTTATGAGAAAGTCTCCAGTGGACACCTTTATTTTGGTAATCAACACCTTCCCGGCAATTTAAAGATAGAGTTCTCTTGATTATCGACTGTTCTAAATAATTATTCTTCTATGTGTCCTGTCGCTTCAGGACGTAGGCGATCATGGTTCTCCACGTCTCCATATCCCTTGTGGCTCTTAGTATGTTTGCTCCTGTTACACCTCGCAACCCCCGTTCTGCCATCCACTAGCTCAAGTCCATATATCTAGAACATAAATGTATAGAAACTAGCATGGTCACAAAAAGAGGGTTCAGTTTATATATTGATTATAATATAGATTTGATCCCCCACTCTATATTCACATTATAATTTCTTATAAACACTTGGCATATATATTCTTCTTCTATGTGCCCTGTCCCTTCAGGACGTAGGCGATCATGGCTCTCCACGTTTCCCTATCCGTTGTGGCTCTTAGTATGTTTGCTCCTGTTGCTCCTGGCAACCCCCGTTCCTTCATCCACCTGATCAGACCCTGCAAATATGTTATCCGCTGCCTTCCTCTGTCTCTCCTTCCTTCTATCTGACCAGCCAGTATCAGGTTCTCCAGGCTCTCTTTCCTCATTGCATGTCCCAGGAACTTCAGTTGTCTCTTCCTGATGCTCAGCATCAATTTCCTTTTTGTTGGTATTCTTTCCAACACCTCATCGTTGCTTGCATGCTCAGTCCACGATATCCGTAGCATCCTTCTGTGGAACCACATTTAGTTTTGTCCTCATTTTCGATGATATTGTCCAGCATTCACTGCCGTATTGACTTATTCAGTGTATGCCATATTGGTCATACTAATTACGATGTTATCCTGTCTAAAACAAACAAACAAAAAATTAGCTGAACTTATGTGGGAATAAAAACCACAGAAACCATTCCCATTCGAAGGAAATCAATTCTTTTTACACAAACGTAATTGAACCAATCTTCAGAAACATCAACCTACAGACTTACTTAAAAAAACGGTCGAAATGACGTAAATAGAAAATAAAGACAAGGTCAACTGTTGAGAAGAATTTACTTAGTGTAAATAGTTAGAATACATGATCTCATAAAATATTGACAGAATACTGTCGTAGATGAAAAGACGACATATGGTAATAGTGATGTATTTCTAGAGATATATTTTGAGAATACAATGAACGGAAAACGTGTGAAACTCGATAGTTTTAAGAAAATTGGCAAAGTAAAAAGGAGGAAATTTGCTAATGTTCAGAAAGAGAGAGTTGCAATTTCCAGAACACATAAGGAGGGTCATAGGGAATTTGACACTCTCAGGACATACAGAAAGCAAGAGTGGCAGAGGGAAACAAAAAATAACATACCTAACATGATTTTGTGAATAGAATTCAGAACTAGGATTGGTTAGGATATTAAAGAAACAATACATGTTTATAAGATAAAAATCCGATATTTCCTTTCTTATAGCTGCAATGATTGATCTCATTTAATTGTTTGTTTGTTGTTTAGTTTTATGGTATATCAACCTCGGTGGGTCATTTATTGCCAACTAAATTATTTATTTATTTATTGCTTGCAATAACTTTTTCTTTCAACAATTTATTATTGTTTTTTATATGAGTTTTTGTGTCTAGTAATACTTTTTTCTTTTCGAGTATCAAGATTCATTGGGATTTGTTTTTAAGGGCATGGTCCCAAAGTCCTACCCTTGTTATTTAACCTATAGCTGGAGGGAAGGGACAGATTAATACCTTTCCCAAGGGTACCAGTTCTTAAGTGAATGCAGGGTATTCAACTGGAATTCGAACTCGGCTTATCGATTTCTCTTTCCGAGCCGATATCAACTGCACCACAAGGCACATCCCTCACTAAACGCTTACAGCACCGGCTATTCCCAAGCGGTTACCCATCTAAGTACTGACCAGGCTCAACGTTGCTCATCTTCGGTGATCGAGCGAGAACCGGTGTATTCAATGTGATATGGCCGTAAGCCTCTGATCTCATTTAAACGAATCTTAATTATTTCCTGAATAAATAAAAGGCATCGTAATTAATAAAACACTATTTGTTTTTGAATATAAACCCATAAATATAACTTGCGCAGCATCATCCTCGTTGCATTTTTTAATTAAATAGCTCAATTCTAACAAGATTTTGCTTTGAAAATATTTGGAATAGTTTCGAATGTGCAAGTAAAAGCATTTTAGGATCATCACTGGAAAAGGGAAATTATGTTTTAAAAACTGGGTTACAGAATCAGTTTTTAAATTATTAATGTCTACCACCCCATTTTGTCGGGTTCACGTATTAATGGTTCATGAGTAGAGATTTACCCCTTGTTTCCTCTTTAGTATTGGATTTTCGTATCCTTCTAAAATTTATTTCAACTATACTTCTAATCTATCCGCCTGAACTTCGAAAGTTTTATTTACTATTTTTTCTTCAATAGTAGACGATAGATTCGGCTATTGTCCGGTTCATAAATCTTCCCGTTTTTTTTTTTAACAAGATTAGAGGTTGATCTTTGGTTTCCTATTTAAGATTGTTTTCCCGGTTCATTGTAAAAATGTTTTTATTCTCTTTCACTATTAGTAGCCCCTTGTGTTTTAGCTGCACCATCGACTTGCCTGGGACAAATCGAATAATAAAAAAATAAGTCACGAATAGAGATGTATATTCTTCTTCTATGTGCCTTGTTCTTTCAGATCGTAGGCGATCATGGCCTTCTACGTCTCCCTAACCCTAGTGACTCTTAGCACGCTTTCTCCTGTAACATCTCGCAACCCCCGTTCTGTCATCCACCTGCTCAGGCCCTTCAAATATGTTATCCGCTGCCTTCCTCTGTCTCTTTTTCCTTCTTGCCTGTCAGTATCAGGTTTTCTAAGCCCTCCTTCCTCATTGCATGTCCCAGGAACTTCAGTTGTCTCTTCCTGATGCTCAATATTGATTTCCTTTTCCCTTCTATTCTTGCCAACACCTCATCATTGTTCTCATGTTCGGTCCACGATATCCGTATCTGTAGAACCACATTTTAACTACTTCATGTTTTTCCTTCATCTTTGATGCTATTGTCCAACATTCACTGCCATATTGACGAACCGACACTACATAGCAATCCAGTACAATCTTCTTTGTTTCTAGTGAAAGTTTCCTGTGTCTTAATACTTTACTCAGCTTCTGGAACGCTTCCTTCGTCATGCCAATTCACCTTCGGATCTCTGTGTCTCCTGTTAGAACATTTCCCAGGTATTTAAATTTTTGTACCTACTTGATTTTAGTATCCCCCACCTGATTTTGGTATCTTGAGTTACTCTCTTTGTTGATGATGGGACAAATTGTGCTACAATGGTTACAAGGTTTGGGAGAGCCGTGATCACCCACTTTCTGAAGGACAACAGCACAAGCAATAATAACGAAGTTAAGATTCTTTTTCACAAGACAAATACGATTAAAAAGATATTATAAAGTCTCACCAAGCAAAATTTGTATGATAAAAATATCGCAAATTTCTTCATTTTAAGAAAACATAATGCAAAATGTCATTTACGTAAATCAATATTTTTGGCACCAACCAGGTTTGAAACAAGACAGATGCAAAAAAGGAAAAGGTTTTTCTCATAGTGGTAATAAGACTTACAGATATTAGCGTTAAATTTGGTGTTAGGCTTACGGTGTATCTAATCGAAACTTATTTATAAATGGAACTTTGTGTGTGTGTGTGTGTGTGTGTGTGTGTGTGTGTGTGTGTGTGTCCGTCCGTTACCTAGACACCGAAACGGCTGAACCGATTTTTTTGAAAATTTACACAGTTGTACTATAAGCGTTTGCGAGTGTTCTTAGCTAGGTTTTGTGTCGAGGTACCCCCGATAAATATCGAAAATCGATAATCGAAAAAATCGGGTTATAGAAGAAGGGGTCCGATTTTCATCAAATTTGATACACTCATAAACAAAGACATAAGAAACCATATTCAGAAGTTTCAAGGTTGCAGTTCTTACAATAGTGCAGAAAATCGATAATATATATATATATATAAAAGGTAAGATATTTGTCTGTGTGTCTGTTTATCTGCCTGTATGTCTGTATTTTTTTCAGCCCTTTTATTTTAGTTTTTGCTTCGGGTTTACCTCTAAGTAGGTATAATTGTAGTTCTTAGTCTCAGCCATGACACCATTTACTCAGAGGACTTATTTAGCCTTCAAAATTCAGTTTACGACGAAAAAGTCTTATTTGATATTAATACCAGGAAATCAAAATTTGATTTACATCCATTCATTTTTCTTTCAGTCTACGGTTTCGCTTTAACTGGAAACAACTATTGCTTTTTAGTCTTTCGTGCCAACGTCCAAATAGTCTGAGCTCCAGGACCATGGATTAGTTTTAATAATGCTTTCATTACACCTTAGCAACGCCGGTATATACTGCTAGTCGTAATATATATCCTAATATTTGATATACATTATTTACATTCGGTCTAACGTCCTCATCGTTGCTGTTATCACCGCAACAGTCGTGAGCTGTTGTGCTTTTCGGTCTTATTCAGGTATTTGAATAACTTTTCATCTAGATAACATTCAGCCCAGTGAATAAAAACGTTGGCTGAATCCAGTGACTTAACCCAAAATGTTGTGAGTTCAATACCTGGCTACAGCAGAGGTGAGCAAAACTCAGAGTTGAGTTACAAGTTGAAAACTAATACTGAGATATCTGGAAGAGGCATGACACGTAGAACAAGAAAAAATCTACCCCGGTGCACAAAATAAAGGGTTCAGTTCGACATTCCAATCATCTGAAGAAGGCTGGAGCGTACAACGAAATAAAGGTCGTGAGTATGGCAACAGTGATGAGGACAAGAGTTCCAGCAAAGTAAATATTATATATAATTGCAATACTTTATCTCAGAAATATTGAGAGATAATGAAGAACGTACAACCACCGAAACGTCGTACATATGGCAACAATGATGAGTACAAAAACTATATAGTGTAAATAACTGCAGTGTCATGTTTTTTAAGGACATAAGTGATTATAGCCCTCCACATCTTTCTCGCCCTTGTAGCTCGTAATATATTTATCTCGTTGTTTATCCCAAACCTGCTCTGCAGTTCATTTGCATCAAGTAGGTCTCACGCTATTTTCCCATGTAATTCTTTCCTTCTATCAGCCCTGCGAGTATCAGATTCGCCAAGCCCTCCTTCTTAATTTCGTCTCCCAGTAACTTCTCTCTTTCTGATGTTTAGTGTAAGATTCCTTTTTGCCTATACTTCCTCAAAAAGTTCGTTGTTACTCACATGTTCGGTTCATAGTATCCATAGTATTCATCTGTAGAATCACATTTCTGTTTCTTTGAGTCTCTTTAATTTTGAAGAGATAGTCCAGTATTCGCCGCCATAGAGAAGAAAAGATATTATATGGCAGTTCAGAACTATTTCCTTTGTTTCCAAAGACATTTTCATGTCTTTTAATACTTTGCTTAACTTTGTGGTATGCATTCTTGGCCTTACCAATACGGATCTCATTGTCGCACTTTCCGTCCTCTGTTAGAACACTTTCCATGTAATTAAATTTCTGTACCTGCTTGATTTCTGACTTGTAATTGGTAGTTTTGGGCTCCTCTGTTTGCTGATGACCAAATATTCAATTTTCATGTAGTTTATGTTTAGTCTTTCTTCTCGCTTATCTTTGCTATATTCTGTTGGAAGTCTTGTAGTTTTTTTTCTGTGTCTGCTATCAGCACTGTGTCATCTGCATAACATTTAGTGTTAACAATGTAGCCGCCAATGAATAACCGGGCAAGAATTCTAGTCCTTGCAGAAATATAGAAAAATTTGCAGGGAATTTCGAATTGAATTCGATTGAATCTAAATGTAAATGTAAATTATTTTTATTTAGCTGTTCATATGAGATTATTTGTTAAAATGGTTTCATATGAATGAAGTCTGTTGGTCATAGGGAGGACCATCATTCTTCGAATCTCGTAAAGCTTCACCGATTTAGAATAGTAAAGGACTATGCCAAATAACATAAACTACAGTTGAGCACTTTCATCAGCAACAACTGCAATTAATATCACATGTAATGATGTAATCAAGATGTTGACAGTAATTTAGAGGCTCAGAATTGTCCTGGGTATGGCGGAAGGAATCTCATTGGGAAGTTCTTAGGAGCATAAAACAACCCCTTAAATGCTGTTGTTCCTAAGTTCACCCTAGCAACTGTTAGGGCTCCAGTTATAGGCAAATAGTTAACCCCAGATTGGGGTCAAAACATTATGAAAATATAAACATATATTTTTGCAGTAGTAGTGTATGGATTTTCATGCATTGTGGTAAATAAATGCTAGTACATTTTTAAAAGAAATTATGTACCCAAATAATTTCTTTTACAAAAAATGTATTGCTAGTATATATATATTTATATATTGTGTGTGCGTGTGTATGTGTGTGTCTAAATTGGATGTGCGTTGTTGTGAAATGAATAAAGACTCAGAATGAGAAATCGGTGAGCTGAATTCGAATTTCAGTTGAATCTATTGCATTCACTTTTACACAGATACCCTTGGGAAAGGTATTAGTCCGTCTTTTATCCCTCCAGCTATGGGTTAAATAACAGGACAGATTTGGTTCTACAGCTGTGGTTGACAAACATTTTGCCGCAGTAAGAAATGATAAACTATTGCAAGAAAATAATCTACTTAGTCAATCATGTCTCGAAAGAGACATAATCGCCGAGGCGTGTATCACATATGTCACTTAAGCGACTTAAATCTAACCAAACAAATTCAAATTCGGCTTTAAATGATTCAAGGAGTTGATATGCTGAAAAACAAACAAACAAACAAGACAGGAACTAAAAAGTTCGATAATAATGAACATAAGAAATCTGTTTTCTTAAAAAACTTTTTTTAATAAAAGGAATTTATAACTCCAACCGGAAGTAGCTCTGGTTGATGAAATGAATGCTAAATGTTTCCTTATGAGGAAACAGTTAATATTATTACCATATCTAGTGATATCTCGTCTTGTGCACACTCATTTATTCACAATTCTGTTACTCAGGCCAGGGATTAAATTCTCAATAATTATCTTACTAAATTCCTGAACCAAACTTTAATCCTCATCGGTCACGGCGTTGTCATAATAAAAACAAAAATGAGGTTACTCGTTCGAATAAGTATTAGGTTGTCCCAAAAGTTCGTAAACACTTGCGAAATGGGTCTATCTGGTCCAGCACAATCAAGACAAGCGATGGGTTCAGAAAGGGCAAAAGACACCGTCGGTTCCAAAACAAGATCGATTCGGCATGAAAGTCATGTTGTGCGTTTAATGGAACTTTGAAGGAATCGTGCATTTTGTGTTGGTTTCGAATGGTCGTGTCATCAGTGCCGAACTTTACTGTCAGTAACTTGAGCGGGTCTACGAAAAGTTGAAGCAAAATCACCCGGCTCTGATCAACCGAAAGCGCGCTTTGATGCAGCAGGACAATGCCAATACCTTCTGAAGGGCCGCCGATTTGACTCATTTAATGAAGTCGAGGAAGTGTGTCAAGAATTCTTTTATTCGAAGCCGGCTGAATGGTAGTTTGATCAGATCCGAAAGCTTGCAGATCGATGGCAGAATGTCTTAGAAAATGATGGTTCTTATTCTCTTGCCTTCAAAATTTATTGTGAGTGATAAATTCACTAAACCCTCTTTCCTCACTAGATATCTCCGAAATTTCAGCTGTCTCTTTTTGATTCTAAGTATATATTTGTTGTTATTCGTGTTTTCCATACGATTCTTTCGTTTCTCACATATCCTTTCTCTATAGCATTCGTCGATACAATCACATATCGGCCAATGTAAGTCTTTCCTTTATTTGCAAGGAATTATTATGCACTCACTGTAATATAAGAAATTAAATATTTCATAGCAATTAAGCATTTTTTATTCTAACGATATTGTCCCATCAATATTTTGTTTAGAATCTGTTTATTAATATTTTTGTTTCTAAAAGTTTCTTTAGCTAGCTCATGTTACCATTTTCGTTGTCTATATTATCTTGATAGTTAAATTTTGATACTTGCTTGAACTGAACGCCCCCAATATAAACAACACACCGAGTTCTGTCTCTTTTGCTTACGACTACGCATTGTGTTCTTATCGCTGATAATTCCTTCTTTCTTCTTGTTTCTAATTACAGGCTAATCTAAGATTTCTTTCAGTTTCGCGTTTGAGTCTGCCACTAAGAAAGTGTAATTAGTGTATCTAAGGATATTAAGTGTATATCCGCCAATAATCAGTCACTCTAGGTTTTCTAGTTCTTTTAGAATCATGTTAAAATATGGGTTGAATAAATCTAGTAAAGGAACGTATTTTATTTCTCGAAGTGTTACTTCATCTATGTTCACTATTTGACTTAATGCAAATCAATATTACTTTTCAGTATTTATGATTATTATATTATCTAAACTTATTTATAAATAGAACTTTGTGTGTGTCTGTGTGTGTGTCCGTTACCTATAGACTCCGAAACGGCGGAACCGATTTTCTTGGAAAATTACACAGTTGTACTATAAGCGTTTGCGAGTGTTCTTAGCTAGGTTTTGTGTCGAGGTACCTCCGATAAATATCGAAAATCGATAATCGAAAAAATCGGGTTATGAAAGGAGTGGTCCGATTTTAATCAAATTTGATACACTCATAGACAAAGACATAAGAAACAATATTCAGAAGTTTCAAGGTTGTAGTTCTTACAATAGTGCAGAAAATCGATACTATATATATATATATATATATATATATGTGTGTGTGTGTGTGTGTGTGTGTGTAAAAGGTAAGATCTTTGTGTGTGTGTCTGTATTTTTTTCAGCCCTTTTATTTTAGTTTTTGCTTAGGGTTTAGCTCTAAGTAGGTATAGTTGTAGTTCTTAGTCTCAGCCATGATACAATTTACTCAGAGGACTTATTTAGCCTTCAAAATTCAGTTTACGACGAAAAAGACTTATTTGATATTGATACTGGAAATCAAAATTTGACTTACATCCATTCATTTTTCTTTCAGTCTACGGTTTCGCTTTAACTGGAAACAACTATTGCTTTTTAGTCTTTCGTGCCAACGTCCAAATAGTCTGAGCTCCAGGACCATGGATTAGTTTTAAAGCTTTCATTACACCCGAGCAACATCGGGCTATACTGTTAGTTATCTATAAATATAAAATGAATGTCTGTCTGTGTGTTTGTGCGTCTCTATTCTAACAAGTCCTTCTCCCCCGAAACCCTTGATTTGTTTTCAACCAAAATTGGATCTCTTGTCGATCATGACATAAACCGTTGATGTATGCAAAAAAAAAAAAAAAAATCCAAATCAATTTACAGGGTACGACTGAAATCACAGAAAAACATAGAATTTACGAACTCTTCTCCGAGATGCCTTAGGTGAATTCAACCAAAATCAATGAACTTGCAGAACAAGGTACTAACCTTTGAGTTACACAAAAATTTCTCGAATCAATGTAGTTTATATGGATATAAAAATGGATGTCTGTATCATATAAAAATGAATATGTCTGTCTGTGCGTTTGTGCGTCTCCATTCCAACGAACATTACTCTTCCGAAACCCTTGGTTCGATTTCAACCAAAGTTATGTCACATGTCGATCATCACAGGAGCCTTTGATGTACGAAAACATTTTCCGAATCAATTTACAGGGTATGGCAGAAATCACGGAAACTTTTAGAATTTACGAACTTTTCTCCATCGAGACGCTTCATGCGAATTCAACCAAAATCGGGTAACTTGTAGATTAAGGTCTGAAACTTGTACACAAAAATCTTTCGAATCATTATAATCTATGTATTTGAACGGATGTGTTTTTTTACGGAAGTAACGATGTAACTCCGAAACTGACTTGTGTACTTAAGTATTAAGCTTTATTTTCGGAAAATATTCTTATATTCTACAAACATTCTACGTATGCAATAAATTGAATTCTGCACTACCAGAGCTCATCAAAGGTGTCAAATTGTAAAACTTAAAATAAGACATTTCTTGAATTTAATATTTCTCATCATGCTTGGCCAAAACAGTGAACTCACTTCCTCTGCGAAAAAAACAAACAAACTTTCCTTTCTTAGTGCGCTGCGTGATCCAAATACTCTGTAGTTTTTTGCTGATACATTTTTCATTGATGACGGCTAGAAATTTACTATTCTTACTAAAATATCCTACCTCATGCGGGTTAGGTTTATTTAACAAAAAAATTGCCATCTAAAATTGGGAATCATTTATAAACTTGCGATCTCGAACTCTAATTCGTAAACATAACGCTTTGGTACTGTTTTGTATTTAAGATGCAAATTCTCCACCAATTACGCGCCCCCAATCTAAATGCGTAGAAAGAAAATGCGCGCTGAACATTTTACAAAACGCCAACTGTATAGATAAAGGATTTAACGGAAGGCTTCATCGGGTAGGAGGCAGTCCCAAGTTTTGGAATTGTCTGTGATTGCGACCGGCGATATCTTATGACGAGAGTTGTTTGAGCTAACAAACTAAAAATGCTTCCTCCATTGTATCTGCATATTCAATTGAAAATGATGAATGTTCATTTAACAATTCATAAATGCTTCTTAAACTTCAGGCTGAATTGCTTCAGTGATTAACCAAAAACGTCAACCTAGGTTATCAACGAAACCAAAGGCGAAAGCAGACGCTTTAGAGAATGACGTTCAAAGTAAACATTGTTTGAGCAAAAACACTTCTGCCATGGCAGCTGTGAGAGCTTTCGAGAACGAGGCTCAATGTGAGCTTCGTCTAAATAGAATTGCTAGAACTATGGCCACCACAAAGGGATTTACAGAATTATGCCCAGCGTGAACTTCATCTTAGCAGAAATGCTACAGCTATGGCTGCTGCACGATCTTCGAAGAATAAAGCGCTGTGTGAACTTTGTCGTAGCAGAAATGCTAGAACAACAGCTACCGGGTGATCTTAAAGAACGAAGTTCAACATGATTTTCATGTAGCCGGAGAGGCTGCATATTTGAGAACTGCAGGAACTGCAGAAAGTGAGGATAAACCAGGGTGTATATGAACTCTTAAAACCTTAAAAAAATCATCAAAAGCCCTAAAAAATAAAAACTGAAAATACAATGGGGTAAAACCCATGGTAAAACGAAGAAAATAGTGGAAAGTCCATAAAAAATCATAAAATACTCGAAAATGCCCCTAAAAATCGAAAAGTGTTTAGAGATTACTAAAGTTTGGTCTGAGAACCCCAGAAAAACCGTTAAAGAAGCCTAGAAATTTGACCAAACTACTCCCAAAAACCTAAAATTTAAAATTAGCCTATCCGTATACACCCTGTAAATGTGATCGGCGGCTGAGCCGAAAGGCTGCGTCTAAGTTAGCTGCGTGAGCTCAAGAGACTGGCGTTCAACGTTACGTTCATGGGGAACAAAGACGCCGCTGCACTATAAGCTGCGTAGACTGAAGGTGAACTCGATTTTCGTTTGAGAAGAAACGTTAATTCAATGACAGCAGCAAAGATAAGTGCATGGGAGTAGACAGGTTAATTTCAAGAAGAAGCAAAAGGAAAAAGAAAAAGAGAAGACGATGAAGTAGTTGAAGAAGAAATGAAGAAAAAGAAGAAGAAAAAGAAGAAAATGACGAAGAAGATGACAAAGTCGAGGAAGTCGACGAAGACGAAGGAGATGATGAAATCAAAGAAGTCGACGTATAAATGAACACTTACCATTTTCAGTTGCATGTGTAGATCCTATGGTAGAAGCATTTCTGGTTAGTTGACTCAAGTGAAAATTGTTTGTGTATGTAGTTTTAGTTGAAGCTGGTCCTTTCGTATACTGGGACTGTCTATGAAAACAAACTGTATGTTTCAAGTTTTTTGTAAATTGTACCTTATCATATGCAATATTTTTTTTACGTTTTCTACAAGGTGCTAACCCCTCTAACGTTGCAAAAACAATGCATCCACTTTTTCTGCGTCACAACGTTATCGCATCATATTACAAGCTCCCGTAACGCCCGCCCCCGTTCTTCAAATTGTATATATATCATTCTGATTTATTGGCAAAATTGACCAAGCATGAACCCCGTTTTACAAATACAACAAAAATCACTACTTTGCTTTTATCAACTTACGCGTCACGGCAGCCTCGTACTGCAGCTTTTTGAATAAACACTTGACCTTACCATTTCAACATAACCACCATAAAAACCCGAGCAACTGCGAGATATACTGCTAGTAACTGAATAAAGTTATAGAGTTGTAAGAAAATGTGTTCAAATTCTATCAGATATAATATCTATCCGCGCCATAAAACTAGAACGTTGAACAGAAATAGAGATTTATTCCATTGTTTCCTGTTTATCTCTGTCATTCCGGTTGCTTCTAACGTCTTCTCGTTCTTCTTTCCTCTTAGTAGCCTCCTGCGTCTTAGTGGCATTATTTTCTTTCTTGGGGTGAATTCATTAGAAATAACAGTAAAATTCTAAACGTATTATAGTGTAGGTATAATTATATATTTTATATTTTCTCCCACTATTTTTATGCAACTATTTTTATCGTCTTTTCTTGAGTTTTTAACTTTTAAGTCGATTATAAAAAGCCTATAAGCTACCATACTTTTAAGTCGATTATAAAAAGCCTATAAGCTACCATACTTTGTCTCATTCAATCATGTAATCATTATCACTTCGTTTATCATTCTTGGGTTTAAATTTCAAATCTTCAGTGGGGAGCGGTTAAATAATTTATAACTCAGTTACAACCAGATCGACGGTCTTGACACAACAGATATGAGCCAAATTATTTATCTTCGATGTGAAAGGTCAGAGTGCGTAGAGTATGTGTTTCTGTGGACGCACATTCCAAACTGGAAGTATAAAACTTTTAGAAAGGATAAGAGAAAAAGGAACAAAAATATAGGTTAACGAGCAGAGATTAGTAAAATAAGTAACGCGTTTATTCGGAAACAAGAGACACGTCAGCGAGGCAATGAGAAATGAGTGCACTACAAAAAGACCTAATATTAGGTTGTCCCAAAAGTTCGTAAACACTTGCAAAAAATTGAAATTTTACTCGCCAACTAATCTAAGGTTACCAGAAAACACTTGCAAAAAATTGAAATTTTGCACGCAAAAAAAAAAAAAAAAAAATTGTTGCTCAAAATAAAAACTATCATTTTCCAAGACTTTCTGACATCGAACTGCAAGCTTTCGGATCTGGTCAAAGTACCATTCAGCCGGCTTCCAATCAAAGAATTCTTGACACGCTTTCTCGACTTCATCAAACAAGTCGAATCGGCGACCCTTCAAAAAGTGTTGCATTGAGCGGAAAAGGCCGTAATCTGATGGAGCATAGTCAGGACTGTAGGCTGAATGTGGCAGAACCTCAACGCCGTCCAGCTCTTCAAACTTGTCTTTGGTCTTGCTGGCGGTGTGTGACTTGGCATTGTCTTGCTGCATCAAAACGCGCTTTCAGCTGATCAGAGCCGGGTACTTTTGCTTCAACTTTTCGTAGACCCGCTCAAGTTGCTGACAGTAAAGTTCGGCACTTTTTACACGACCATTCGAAACCAACACAAAATGCAGGATTCCTTCAAATTTCCATTAAACGCACATGACTTTCTTGCCGAATCGATCTTGTTTTGGAACCGACGGTGTCTCTTGCCCTTTCTGAACTCATCGCTTGTCTCGATTGTGCTGGACCAGATAAACCCATTTTGCAAAAGTTTACGAACTTTTGGGACAACTTAATAGTTAAAAACAAATTCGTTCTAGTAGAAGTATATCATAAAACACAGACCGATCCAGTGAAGATATTATAAGAATAAAATATTAATCGTGCAATGCAAGGTGTTTTTTTAATGTTCCCGGTTTAACATCAACTAGTAGATTTTATAGCCAATTCCTGTTACAAATGAGTTCACGCCGTTCTGTGTTGCTTTCTGATTTAGGATTAGTGATCTTCCAGAAACCTTTAGATCTTAGACTAAAGATCTAAAGGTCCCTGGTTCATTCCCGGGATTTGGCATCTGATGGCTGACACGAGGCAATTTTTTTGGGTGTGTGTTTTGGTGCAATGGTTATCGACTGGGAACGACAAATCAGGGAGTTGAGTTAGAATTACTGTTGAATTCCTTGCATTCACTTACGCACAAATTCCTTTGGAAAAGGTATTAATCCATCTCTTCCCTTCAATTATGGGTTAAATAATGAGACAGATTGGGTTTCTGTAACCTTGGCCGGCAACCAATCTACCGCAGAAAGCAATGGCCAACCTACTGCGGGATGATCTTCTGCCCAGTCGGTCATGTCTCTTTCGAGACATGATCGCCCAAACCGTGTATCACTTATGGCACTTAACTGACTGACTGATCTTCCTAAATGCTCATTATTTTGAATCAACACTTGATCGACCGTTAAACGTGTGAGCCAATCAAAAACCTGTGTTCGGCTTTTTTTAAAATCATTTCACTCCAAGCCAGTTTTTTTTTACTGCCACTGTTGCGCAGGGGGTTACATAGGGAAAGTGATGAGAAAGAGGAGTAGGTTATAGAGAGTTTCAGGAGGAGGGTTTTTATCAGCAAAAGTAAAATCTTTATATTTCTTCATTTCTATTGAATATAAAAAACAAAGACAGTAATCTTAGTTTACTAATGTAATTTTATGCCAGCATCCTTTGGGAATATAATGTTCACAGTTTTACAGCGGTGAATATGTAATTAGAATTAACTCTTTTCTTTCACTGCTTATAAATTTCGCAATCCAGTGTGAAATCTAATTTTGACCAAAAGAAAAATGGAATAACTCTGAATAGAAAGAAAAAGATCAAGATAAATACTTCATGACAATTTCGCCAAAGGTCGATTTTAACATTGTCGATGGCAGATTCTTTTTTTTTAATATCACCCGATGCAAAGCAGCAAAGCCAAAAGGACACAAGCTGTTATTGAGTGTGAAAGAATATGAAAAAGGGAAACCTTATTAAGGAGCAAAAACAATAAAAGAAGTGACAGTATATAACGACTGACATTGCATTAAGATTTTTGGTGATCAAACTTTGTTGGAAAGCATGAAATCGGAAGATAATACGACAAACAAGAAGTGCAAGAAAAGAAACTCTTAACATAGAACTTACGGTTATATCTAGTAATTCAGTTGTGAATTGATAAAGGACCTTGCCGCAAATCTAGTCCCGCGCTTAAATTCGTAAAGTCTAGACCCCATAAGAAAGAGATCTTCCGAACAATAACCATTTAATTATTACAGAAAATGAACAGGCGAACTTGATTGCGGCGGTGGCAAAAATAACTAAAGCAGAGACGCCAGGCCAGGAAAAAAATTATGATTGATTTTTATTTGGATTTTATCAAGAATCTGTAAATATACAGCAGGGGCGGGTGTGGCAGCATTATTCAAAATCTCGTAGATTGTAGATAGATTCTAGAGAGAACAGGTGTCTAGGACAGCAAATCACCCGCATGTCTTAGCATCAGACTAAGCAATGCATACACTATTGCTTTTCCACTTCATGTCAGCCGAAAATATTAAACCAAGAAGGAGCAACGAGTCACTGTCATGGAGATTAAGCCATGTCCATAAAGGGAGGAAGGGTCTTTCAAGAGATTAACAGAGAAAAATTTCGTTTCAGAGGTGTTAACTTAATAAAGCTCAACTTGATAAAGCTAATAACTGTATGTCATTTTTTAAGATCACCTGACAAATTTCACCTTATTAATCTGATCAGACTCAGTATCGACACAAGAAGTAAGAGAGTGATATATCCTGGAAAAGAATATATATCACTACGAGGTTGTTAAGTGGTTAAGGCAAATGTAATCGCGTAGGTCAATCTAGTACGTAGACGCAATCGTCGTACGCAGTATTCTGAGACGTAGGCACAGTCAATGGTGGTAGACCAGTATGTCTCCGGTGGAAGATCGCTCGATCTCTCTCACTCATTCTGGTTGTCCATGCCTTGGTCTGTATTTATGGCAGACAACAGCCAATCACATTCCAGTGAGGGGCAACCAAGGTGTATACATATTCATGAACTATTCATTACATTAATATATATAGTGCGTGTGATAAAATATAGTTTTACAGTATGCTATATTTACAGGTTAAAGTGCTCAATATCATGGATAGAAAGTATGTATATATAAATCCACACCTAGAGAAGACAGTGTTTCAGGTTTAAACATAATCAATGGCATTAAAATGGCACTAAGCATAAAACAGACTGAATTATGAATTTCCTAAAGTTAATTAGGAAAAGTTCAAAGCAGATAATAATTTCAGACTTAGTATATATATATATATATATATATATATATATATATATATATGATATGATATGATATGATATGTCCCGGAAAGGTATATATATCACTACGAGGTTGTTAAGTGGTTAATGCAAATGTAACTGGGTAGGTCAATCTATTACGTAGACGTAATCGTCGTATGCAGTATCCTGAGGCGTAGGCGTAGTCAATGGTGGTAAAACAATAAACCTCCGTTGGAAGATCTCTCTCACTCGCTCTCTAGAAATACTTGCATCCGTCGGTATTTATGGCTTCTACCAGCCAATCACATTCAAGTGAGGGGTAACCATATTCATTATGTATTTATTATATAGGAACCAGTCCAGGAGCACATATCTTGAGAACTATTACAAGGATACCATCAGGACCACATGCTTTGTGGGGATCCAGATTAGAGAAATTAGCAGAAAGCATGTAAGATGTTATACACATATCACACAACAAGACTCAGTTTTAAGTGGAAAGTCAAGTAGGGATACCCAAAATGATTCAAAAGAAGAGATTGCAGAGAACATAAAAAATAAACTGTTTTCTCAGTAGATGTTAAGGCCTCATATTGAGTTAATATAGGAGGAATAGGAGGTTTATTCTTATTTAATACACTAATACAGAACTTTAAATATTCACGAGAGCCAACGTTGTAAGTGGATATTTTACTCTTTATGTGCGACAATGACATTTCACTTCTTGTTCCTTGTAATTTTTACTCAACCTTGTCTTTCTGATATTTCTCCTAAGGCTTACAGCCATATCACGTTGAACACACTGGTTATCGCTCGATGACCGAAGTTAAGCAACGTTGAGGCTGGTCAGTACTTAAATGGGTGACCGCTTGAGAATACCAGATGCTGTAAGCATTTAGAGACGGATGTGCGTTGTGGTGCAGTGGATATCGGCTTGGAAAGAGAAATCGGTGAGCCTAGTTTGATTTCCAGTTGAATACCCTGCATTCAATTAAGCACTGGTACACTTGGGAAAGGTATTAATCCGTCCCTTCTCTCCAGTTATGTGTTAAATAACAAGGGTAGGACTTGGGGACCCTGCCCTTAAAAACAAATCCCAATGAATCTTGATACACGAAAAGAAAAAAATATTACTAGACACAAAACGTATATAAAAACAACAATAAATTGTTGAAAGAAAAAGGTATTACCAGCAATAAATAAATAAAAAATTTAGCTGGCAATAAATGACCCGCCGAGGTGTTGATATGCCATAAAACAACCAGCCAACCAACAATTATTTCTCCTAAGCCCTGTTTCGCCATCCATTATGTATGTTACGCTTTGTTTTGTTTTTTCTAACAGTCTATCTGTCCCGTGAGTTTCATATTTCCCAAGCCTTTCTCCTCGTTATATAGCCAAGAAACCTGAACTATCTGTTCCTGATGCTGAGTCTTAGTAACATTATCGAATTACTTGCGGCGAAATGATTAAAATAAAGTATATTCGTTCAAGGTATTCGCTCTCATCTCAAAGAAAGCTTGCCATACATTCCAGATCTTTAGCATCGATTATAAGATAAATGTTCCACAGAAACTAGATTAATCGAATGACACCTACAATAACCAGATATAAATGAAATAAAAAATGATGGTCCATTCTTAACAGTGATATACATGAGAATGGAAAGAAATATTCAAACAAAGAATATTTCTTTTTTGTTTTTTGTTTTTATAATCATATCGCCCCAAGCAAGGCATTTTACTGCCAGTTTTGCTGGGGGTTGCATAGGAGGAAAGGTTATGATAAAGAGTGACAGGTTATATATCGGGTGTCAGGAAGTGGGTAAGAGAAAGATGAATGTGGTCATAAAGTGTGGGATCAATCTATATATTGATTGTAATGTAGGATTGATCCCCCCTTTATATCCACATTATTATAGTATATAATTTTTTTTATAATCATATCGCCCCAAGCAAGGCATTTTACTGCCAGTTTTGCTGGGGGTTACATAGGAGGAAAGTTATGAGAAAGAGTGACAGGTTATATAGCGGGTGTCAGGAAGAGGGTGAGAGAAAGATGAATGTGGTCATAAAATGGGGGATCAATTTATATATTGATTGTAATGTAGAATTGATCCCCCATTTAATATCCACATCATTATAGTATATAATTTTTTTTTATAATCATATCGCCCCAAGCAAGGCATTTTACTGCCACTGTTTTGCAGGAGGTTACATAGGAGGAAAGTTTTGAGAAAGAGTGAGGGGTTATAGGGGGTGTCAGGAAGTGGATGAGAGAAGGATCAGAATACTGACGAGAGTGGAGTGGACGTAGAAAGAAGCATGAAGGAGAGGATGCAGGTTAGTGAGACAAGAGATGACTATTGACTTTACATTTAAATTCTTGAAGATTGTAGCTTTCGGAGAAGCAAGTAAACGGAAGTGAATTCCACAGGCGTGATGTGCGAGAAAAGAAGCTGATGGAGTAGAATTTGCGTTTAGAATTTATTGGTTTCACAGTAAAAGTGTGGGACCTAATTGCTAATCTTGTGGCTCGAGTAAATTCCTATAGATGGGGCACCATTGAGCTAAGTTCATCTGAGCAGAAGCCATGAAAGTATTTGTAGAAGAGACACAAGGAAGCCACATTGCGCCGGTGAGAAAGTGTCTGTATCTGAGCTGTCAAGTCGGGATCGATCACATTATAGATTCTCCGGTGGATTTTGTCAAAGACACCTAGGTGGATAGCAGGAGCACCTGACCAGATATGCCAGCAGTATTCAATCCATATATGTACAGGATTTCTGGAAATAAAAAAATTACTGCAAGAAATATTCATTTTTTTTTCTTTAAGTTCAACCTGTACAAGACTCAAGAGCCACTAAATGTAGATTGTTACAGAATACGAGGCCAAGTTAAAATTAAATATCAATATTATAGAAAAATATATAATATATATTACAAAAGAAAAAAGTAGTATAATCGTAAAAGGTCAAGTTAGTTATCTTTTTTACTACCATGACTCTTAGGGACATGAATGAAAAGGGATCTTCATCATTTCATGTCCTTTTTTAACGCAACAGTTAGCTCCTTCACATCTCGCTTTGTACTATTAAATATTTTAATAGATATTTCCCTTTTCGTTCCCAATAAGTCTTATAAGTGATATATTTTCCAAACATTCTTTCTTCATAATGGATACGAAAAAAATGTCAAATGTTGTCTTCCCTCTACCAATATGAAACCGGCTATTGCTCAACATTTAGTAAAGAATATAGCCTGTGCTAAGTCGTATAGGAAAGAGTGGTTCAAAGTTTTACATGTGGCTGGTTCCAATAATCAATTAACGATTTTGGAATCAGACTGCATATCTTTACGAAAGCCTTCTCTTTGCCGACAGAAGGATTTCGTTAAGTCTCTTTATTTGTTGGGGGATATTATATCTCAACTCTCCCTCAATAATTATTTAAACGCGATTTCTACCCGACTCGTTATAAATATATATATTTATATGTATATTTATTTTAATGTTCCCTCTATTTTTGCTCTTAATTTTCGTTGCTGTTTTTGGTTTGATTTGTGATTTCAAAGATTTTCTCCTGATGAGATGTTGGTCTAATGAGCTCTAGAGACTATAAATAATTTCCTTGTTTTTAAAGTTTTATATATATATATAAATTTAAGCTTAATTAATTTATCTTTAAATTCAGATAAAACTTAGTGGGGAAATAGACATTTTCAACATGTCATTTTAAGGCATGCATTTTTCGACCGCTTATAAACAGAGAATGAGGAAAAATTCTAAACCCAGAGGTTAGCTTAGGTAAAGGAAAGGGTTGGGATGTATTGGTTTTCATTCGGTTGGGCCGGGAGAATAAATTCGTAATAATTCCTCCTTGGTAGTGGTGGGTATGAGGCCTGACTCTTGGGTTAGTAGTGTGAGGTGGTGGGGAAGTAACTGCTTAGCATACTTTAATTTTTTTTATTGGAACTAATTGGGGGAATAGGATAATTATTGTAATTTAGATTTATTTCTATGGCGACACATGCTTATGATCTCCCTTCGTTTGTTAAGAAGTATATTTAGGTCTTGAATTTTAAAATTTTAATTTTTTTCTGTCAAACATAGCTTACACCATTCTCTTAAGCTATTAGGGGTCCTAACCTTGCCTATTGGTTCCCATCTTATCTGGGGATCTAAGTTAATTTCTTTTAATTCCCAGTATTTTCTAGAAAGGGTTGTTTGGTATCTTAAACTAGGGTTGGTGAAGAGGTGCCTGTGGTTATAAAGCCGTTGCTTCCAATACAAAAATACCGATATAAACATTACGTCTCTCCTTATTTTTCTGAGGCTAGATGGTGGTTTGATAGATCACATTTATTTCTAGATCTACAGTTACGGGGGTGTCATTCTATTTTCCGTATTTCATTCCCTACACTTCTTCAAGATTTGGTTATTATGGGAGCCAATAATGTTACACATGCATTTGTTACACGAGTAACTAATCTTGATAGCTTTCCTATTGAATATCTTACTCAGGGTGTTATCTCAATGAAAATGTGTACTTATTAATTTAAGGAAGATCTTCTCAATGTTAATAGTTGATAGATTACTGATCGTGGGGGTTAAACCATATAATTTTTCTTTTCCTATTTCTATTTCTGGCCTTTAACGGTTCCGGAATCTTAGTGGGTGTTAAATACGTTAATTTCTCTTTGTATTCACAATACTGGAGCGGGGTCTTATCATAAAGATTTTGTTATTCCTAAAGATTTCTCGGTTAGAGGATAATCGGTTAATTCTAATATGCACGTACTTCGGTATTTGCTTTATAATGGCACTAAGGTAGTTCAAACTAATATTGATATAGCTAGGGATTTCATTGTCTTTATTGTATGGTTGAAAGGAATTATTGTCCAGGTTGAGGGTTAGGGTTAGGTAATTCACTAAGAAAAAATCAGATAGATAGATAGATAGATAGATAGATAGATAGATAGATAGATAGATAGATAGATAGATAGATAAGGAACGAATTGAGATAGATAGATAGATAGATAGAT